>JAULCB010004462.1:0-11921 GCA_032358575.1 Dendronotus rufus | reverse complement strand
TACTCGGAGCGCGGACCTACGGGAAAGCAATGACGTCACAGATTTTAATTGTAGTAAATGCGCTTCTTCCGTTCGTAAAACGGGTTATCTACTCGTAATAATAATAATAATAATAATAATAATGATAATAACAATAATAATGTGCCCTTATAGTATAGTGCACTCATATTCCCAAGTAAACTAGGCTCTAGGAGCATTACATTTACATTAACAATCTAAATTAAAAGTTACATATATACAGATAGTTTGCATTATGAAATATCTAAAAGGGTGAGATTGAAAAAACTACAAGCTAGGGGATAAGGAGAGGCTAGTAGTGTAGAAAAGAGAGATGGACTACCATGACATGATAGAGCCCACAGAAGGCGACTCTGACCGCATGTTGAAGGTCGTTGGGTAGCGAGAGTATTGTCTCCCCTGGCTCTGCATGAGTTTGTTGTCACGCAGGTCCTGCTGGGGGTGGGCAAAGTCTGGCGGGGAAAGAAACGAAGTAAGACATTTTTAATGAATTTGATTGATTGTTGGTGGTGAAGAGAGTAGGTACATGGAATTCAAAATCTTCAAGGTTCTACAGAGCTGGAGACAAAGCAAGATGATTGTTGGGTTGAAAGATTTTAAACGGTACTTAGCAAGAACCCATCCGGTGGAGGGGGAGGGGGGTACATCCTATCCACCACCAGAAAATAAACATCCCGTGACAGGACAAAAAATGAAATGAAATCAATTTCTTCTCAATGTATTCTTCATCAATTTATCATTTTAATCTATTCTATAGGTATATTGCCTTGTTTTCTAAATTCAATTTCAATTCTTTTCCAAATCACGATCAAAATATCATATTTCCACTATTTTCATTCAATTTCTCTTTTATTAGTTTATAATTGAATCTCTTGTTTTAGACCTGTAAAATAATCTCCTTGGAAATGCAATTCTTCCTATTTATTTTTTGGACAAACGAAAATAAACGTTTTCTATAATGAATGAACAGTTTGATGACTGAAAAAAAAAAAGAGAGATAAGGGACAACATAAAATTAACAAGTCAGCTCTCAGTTCCTATCAGTTACAAAGACTTTGCTTTATCTTCTCCCCTTTGGATTTTGATTGAAAACAAATTAAATGATGACAACAGAAAAGTTGAAGGGGAAAAGTAAACATTGAAAAGAAACAAAATCCCAACATGTAAAGTTAAAAAATGAAATGAAAATATATCAACACCCCTTAAACGTCTATAGTATAATAGTCTTGTTTTAACTTTAAAACTTTAACCAGGTAAGTTGTACCCGCACACCAACATTAATCATACCGATGGTAATAATATCTCTCATTATCTATGTCTCTGTTTGCACACCTGTGACTGACAAATACCTACTTAAAGTTAAAGTGAAGGTTGAGAGTAAGAGACAGCACACAAGAATGAACTCGACTACATTAACAACAAAACTAGCCACAATTCCTATAATACACGCTTACTCGCATTCGACTTCTGACATCAATTCATTTCAACGCATGATTTTGTTTTAAGATATGTTTGATATATTTTCATCTAACTATCATATTATGCAAGTGGTAATTAACATAGGAATATATACGTAATAATAGTTTCCCTACTAGGTTACAATCTTTGGTATTTTTATAGCTTCTTATGAATACCACATTTTCTGATAAAATAACATGTAGGCCTATACTATTGTTCTATTGTTATACATTCTCTTGCTTTTACAACGGTGAAATATTTCCTTTAACCCACTTTTCAAAAATGTTATATATAAATATATTGAATTTTATCTATAATATTAATATAGCCTATATAGAAGTAGAAGAGATTTTTTTCATCACATTCTCATTGTTAGATAAAGCACAACATACAATACATGTACAGATAAACAAATAAAATTGGTAGGAAAAGACTAGAAGAACGTGGCAAACAAAAGCTGTAAGAAAAGTATGAATGATATTTGATAAGAAATGAAAAGTGAAGAAGAATGGCCGACTGTGGGAAAAGGAAGCAAACAACAGGAAGACTCCATAGAAGAAACGACATTCAGACAGGGGACTACTCGATACTTTTCTGCTTCCATTATCGATCAACCAAAGTACGATATGTATTATATACAATCTGTACTGATGAGGGTTTTAAACCCGAAACGGTGCCGTCTACAGATAGTATAGTATATAAGCATTTAATCAAGTAGTAAGTCAAGAATTCAGTCTGTCCGTCTGGTTGAGATGAATCCAGTGCACCTAACATTTATCCCTTACAATCGTAGTTCCATAAAGAGGGGGAAAACAGATTTATTGAAGGAGATGAAAGAAACAATAATTTGCATGTGCAAGAAGTTTGAAAAGGGAAAAGCAGAAGGCAGTAACACTGATCAAAATTGATAGCTACATCTATCATGGATAGAGAATCACACACTCTTTCAGCACATTCATTATAGAGAAAAAAAAAGAAAAAATTTGCAAAATGAATATTTTCCACATAAATATTTCTGTTTGCTGAAGAGCACACACAGACACATTTTAGGCCAAACAATGTTTGAGGGAAAACCATGATGCCATGTTTAGAGTAAATATTGTTGTCTTACTTTTTTCTTGTCCTGTAGTTCCTAAAAAATGTGTAAATGTGCACTCTTCAAACAAAGAAACATAAAAAAGCAAGAAACAAATATAAAACCCACCAGAGACACCCTGCAACAAGTTCGGCTATGAGAAAATTACAGTTTTGTTACTCATTCACGGCAAAAGTCAAAATCAACACTCTAGTTAGGAAGAAAAACTGCAGGTGACTGTTGTCCAAGTTTTAGATAGGAGCGAAAACCAAACCAAGATGCGGCCTTAGCACATGACCATGCGTCTCTCACACTCACCCAAGGTATTGTCTTCTATGTCTGACTTGTTCTCTAGTGATTGAAGGATGGATGGCCCAGAGTCAATGAGACAAGAAGAATATGCAATCGAAATGTGTGTCTGTGTACGTGTAAGTGTAAGTGTGTGTTTGTTTGTTCGTGTGTTTGGGGTGCCCTCTAACTCTAACCACCCGCCATGTAGGTAGCTACGTAATCCAATGAGTTTATGTGTCATTTGTAAACAAAATATAACTTTTGATCTCAACATAGAAAAAGGTTTGTAAATAAAACAAATACTGTAAAAGAGATCTTAATAAAAGGATAAATGAACGAATATTGGAGAATGGTTTATAAAATATACAGGCACACTACTTTTTAAAGTAAGGAATTTTGTTGTTGAAAAAAGTGATTCCTTTCTAATTTGATATTCATTCTTAAATCATTTTCATGACAACACTAAACCGCCATGCATATCTTCAAACTGCATCCACACATAAAAACAACAAAAAACTATCAAAATAACGACTCAAACTCAATCAAATCATAAAATCAAAAAAGAGATCCTTGATAAAATAAGATAACGTAACCTCATTAGGAATGAGTGTGTACTGAAACAGCTTGAGGGTGGTGGTGACATACACAAACAATTCACTCCAAAGCACATTTCAGGTACGAAGTGAAAAACTCATCATCAAATTCTTTAAAACTACTCAGGAAAAAACAGAAAACAAAAAATGTTGTAGGTATCGTAAACTAAAAATAAAACCAAATCCACGAACACCAAAAAAACTTAACAGAGAACACAAATCTTTTTTTTCTTCTTTCAAAGTGAATCTCCATGATAGATTTTCACAGTTAGCCTTGCTGTGCTGATGGTGAAGATTTAGAGTAAAAAAAAGTCAACCAAACATTGCATGAAATACTACCTGAGTCATATAAATCCAAAGGGCTCTCTGAAGGAGGCATGCAAAAAAATCAAATCACTTTATCCGGCATGTTTCTATAGTGAATTCATGAGATGCATTAAACTGGCACTGCTTTGTGCTCATGACCTTCCCTTTTTGTTTAAAGGTCAAAGCTGTAGCCATTTTGAGATGGTGCTATTTGCTATTTTATCTATTTCAAACCAATTTCTCTTTTCCCAAGTTAAAATATTTCAACTGACAACACATATTTCATAATATTTAAATCCAATATAAATATTATTGAATATTCAAATTTCTTATTCTTCTACAATCCCTCATCAAATTCTTATGTATTCATGACCAATAGTCTAGATAAAACCTGGTATTTTATTGCATTACTTTCAAACATCAATCCCTTTGAACATTTAAGAAATAAATACAAAATTGGGAAAATATTTCAGCCAATCTAGATTCAAGAATATTTTACAATTTAAATTTAGAATCGTCTAGAAGATCGAGTATGATCAATAATAGTGTAGGCCTATAGCTTATCCAAAACACACGTTTCACACAAAAAAAACACCACAAAAGGAGAATAATATAATCACGTCCACTAAGATTAAGATAATAATTGCTTAATCAATGACTATGACAAGCAAGCGGTAAGAAAAGGCAAATTGTAGAAAGTCAAAAATAAAAAGGGGAGGAGCTTACCTAGATATCTGTTCCTGGCTTGACGTGAATGCGACACAAAGTAAGAACTTTCTCTCGTCTTTTCCACTGCACCAACATTTTGCAACTGCAGAGTAGAGGAATGGAGATATAAGAGAGAGAACATAATAATAAATACATCCTAGGCAGGGCATACCGCCTCAGCAGAACTATGTTGTCAGCAATGTAGGCTACAGCACTCTAACTCTAACTCTAACCAATTCAATTCGATTCAAGTTTATTTAGGTCTTTCAACCAATCAACAATTTCAATGCATTAATTGAAATAGTGATAGAAAACAAAACCAATATCCACATAAAAACAATTAAACAAAAGGCGAAAACAGATCCACACCCACACCACACACACAAATACACATACAACCACTGACATACCATATATACACACAAACCGACATATACTATACTATACATTTTTACCACCTGCTTTGATTTACTCTTCAGCTTCTAGCAGCTTCGCTTGCTTATACCTATACATGAGACATTGATTCATATTTTCAACTATCTTGTAGGCGTTTGCAAAAAATCAATACCTGGTACATAAAACTCTGAATCAATTAGTAACAGCTAGGTGAAATTATCAATCAAAACAAAAAATCACAACCGACTGAATCAACAATCTATACCCCTGACTTACAATGTTCCACCTTTGTACAGACACCATAGCAATCATAAAGTTTATGTCAGCAATTAGGGTCAAATTCATGCCTGTCTTCGCAACACTGCATTGTTAGTTTTGTAGATACAGCACTCTGAATCAACAATCTATACCCCGCCTTCCAATACTCCACCTTTGTACCGACACAGTGGCTATCTTAGCTATCTTACCCTGGCATCCGACAACTTGTCTGTGATGGTCTGCACTGGTTGACCCTGCTGGCTGCCGTTCTCCCTGCTTTCCCGAGCCTTCTTCTTAGTCAGAGTACTCGACTTGATCCTCTGGATCTCGTTTTGAGTCGTCGCATTGAGAAACTAGACAGAAAAAAAGATAAGATAAGATAAGATGTAATTTATTGATCCTTTGTGGAAATTATAATTGCCAATAAACGATGACAAAGTTAATCCTTTGACAGCAGTTAATGAGTAAATAATGCATGGTTGATTGTTGCTGAAGATGTGAATTGCTACCCACCTTTATTGATGCCAACACTCTCATCACTTGAATTGAAAATTAGACAAGAGCTTCATAATTATGTGTATAAATGAGTGGAGAAAAACAAAAATTCAATCAATAAATGAGTTAAGAAAAATAAATCTAGAAAATAATTGATTGGAGTCAGTTCTAATCTGAGGGCTCCACAATTTTTCTTTCTTGGATTCAAAATATAGTACAACTTACCTTACTGACTAAAAGCCTATATAAAGTATACCATTATCAAGTATGATACGAATAAACAGATAAAAGATTAAGACCGATAAAACAATAAAAAGGGATCCTACAGACATATTATTTCCGTACCTTTTTTCTCTCCATGACAGGACTGCTATTGAATTTGTTAGCCGGGGTGGCATTGGCTTGCTTTCCGTGCGTGTCCGTATCTCCCACAATGCCCTGGGCGTCCACACTGATGGTGAACGTGTTTGTGTTGTTGTGTTGCCTCCCTTTGCCGTGGGGGGAATGGCTCGGCTCCTCGAGGTTGTGAATGTTGGACGAAGATAAAACTTCCGTTTTGATAGAGCTCTGATGATCCAACTGGCTCCCCCTAGAACCGGACTTTGAATCTCGATTCTTTCCTTTCAGAAATCTAGACTCACTATGGACAAAGTCTTTCGTGTCTTCGTTTTCGTAGTTATCGAAGTCTGCATGTTCGTCTGTCATTGTCGTGAGTTTGGGTTTGGACGCAGGGTGGGGAGAGGAGTTTGGATTGGCGTTGAAATCTAGAATACTTCCGATTCGGAAATCAGCAAAGGTAGACATATGTCGATTGTCCGACGAGTTGATTCCTACCTGCTTCTTAGACTCTGGAAATCCGTTCTGCTCAACAAAATGCTCGTCATTCTCCACCAAATTGGATTTTGAAATGCTAGAGAGGTTTGTTTCGTAATCTTCCTTGCTTCTTAATTCTGATTTTTCACTATCTAAATACACTTTCTGACTTTTTGAGTATTTCGAGGAAAGATTTTTACTTTGGGGGGTTTTCTTCCCCCCTTCGGTTAATTGTGACGTATTATTTGAAACATTCTTTTTCTTCGACTCCTTTAGCACATCTGTTTCTTTGTCGTGTCCTTTGAAGTAAAAGTCTGTGTCCGTTTCCTTAGAAATATTATTTTTGTCGTCAGAGGAGTAATCCACTGTCATCACTGACTCTTTGACTGGGGGAGATTTGATAAAATCGTCTTCATCCTCCCCGGGGGGTGAACTATCATCACAACGGACGTCTACACGATTGAGAACGATTCTGTCTTTATTGTTAGCCTCGGTCGATTCTGAGTCATTATGGTCGGTCTGTAATGGCTTCTTGGCAGATGTCCTGTTGTTCGTGTTGATGTTGTGGTCGACAGAGATACTGCTGATGTCGGAGGCCTGAGCACTTTTCAAATTGCTGCGAGTGCTGTTGGCCGTGGTTTGATTTCTCACCTGCAAAAATCGTAAATGGAAAATTGTTGATCATAACAAAAATCTGGCAGAAAACTCACAAACATTTTACTTTTGCATCTGCGTGAATATCATTTTAGCCCTCAGGAATGAAAAGCTTACCATGACCAACGTATGTATAATAAAACCAACAATGATTTAGGAACAAATTAGGCGGCTCTTATTGATGAAAAACTTAGATAAACATATTTTTAAAATTTACTGATTTTCTTTCAAGTCGATATCTCTCCCTGAGTCAAATCAAACACTTCAATGACATGGGTAAAAATACAAGGGTACGATAAAATGGGTTTGAAAAAAAAGAATTGTATTTAGTACAAGGAAGCTTCACCTTTAAAGGTTATTACTCAAAAAACTTCCAACAAAAGGTAAAAAGTATGACTTGATTTTATCTTGAAAAGGGCTATCACTATCATACAATGGAAAGACTATCAAATGGTTGTTAAACGGCAAGGTGAATGAAGCACATGACTAAATAAACAAAGGGGAGATTGAAATATTAATCTAAAAGACCAATAAAGCGTCAGTGTCACCTGTTTCAGATATTTGCTTGTTATCGGTGCTTGCATCTCATCATCTTCTCCATCCCCCCCGATGTCCATTTTCTCCGGCAGAATGAGATGCTCTTCCGCGTCGTGGTGGTCGTCTACTAGAGGTTTGCTGCTCTCTTCCGTCATGGTTAATTCGTCCCTACGATTTGGGAGAAGAAAAAAACACCAGAATCACCAAAAGTAAAACACCAGAAAAAGCAAAATGATGGTTTGAATTGAACACTACAAATTTTAATTGAATGGCTCAAATTAGAAGAGCTTTCCTATTTCAAATATGATTGAATAAACACATGACAATCCTATCATCAGTGATCATTGTCTAAGCATATAACTCAGTGTGAGTAGATTTTACCATGAGTGTTACAGTTACAATCACTATTAATTGTACAGTAATTTTTACATTTCTATTGGTAAATTTTTTCCTGCTTATACTGACATGTAAAGCTTGAAATGATGTAACATTTAGGGCAAAAAAAAGCGAAAAACAATTTGTGAAATGTGAAAATATCACAATCTAAGAAAAGGGGGTATGATTTATCATTCCACAGATAAGAAACAAACAAGAAAAGTAAAACTTTTTGTATTGAATCAATCCGTCCGTCCATACCTTTCCTCCTTGGCACTCTGACTGCTGTCTGTTTTCCGCCGTTTACTCGAACTGTGTCCGCTGTTTGATTTGGGTGGGTGTCTGCTTGGGGTTCTGTCCAAGGCTCGCTCCGTCTGGAAGATGATGTGTTCTACGCAGTCGTCTGCCAGCATGCGATGAGACGGGTCTAGACGCAGACAAGACTGGGAGGGAGGGGCAAAATGGGACGGGACAGAATTTTAGTTGAAATGTAAATAGATAAACTGAATAGAATTATTTATTATTTATTTATTTATCTACAATGGGACCGGACAGAATTATAGTCGAATTGTGGAATTTTGTGTTGTTTGTTTGTGTAACAAGAGAACATTGACGGACACATATTTAAATATTATAGCTTATGTTTTACGGTACCATAATTGTGTGCGCCTAGAGCTGTTTTGTAAAGAAGAGTCGGTGTATTATAAATAAATAATTATTATTATCATTATTATTATTATTATTATTTTTATTATTATTATTATTATTATTATTAGGATAATCATTATCAAAACAAATAAGAACATACGAAGATAAAGGACAAGTAGTTTAGATTAACAGGTACATATGTGAAGAAACCTCTTTGTTTGATCTTGTTACAAAAGAAGAAAGATGCATGGATAATAATAATAGCTTTCTTTCTTTCTTGATCAATTTACCGTTTGTACCTTTCGGTGTAAGGATGGATAATAGCTACAGTCATAAAAAGATGGAAATAGAAAGGCGACAGCTCACGAGTATGTGAGAAGAGAACACACTGATACTGCTACATTTGATGTAATATAGTACTGGGAAAAGGAAAGAAACCACTACTGTAACTTGTAACTCCATTACCTTCATCAAATCCAAGGCCACACTGGTGAGAATGGAGTGGTAGTGCTTGTCTAAAGTCTTGGGTCGCTTCACAGCAGGAAACTGGATTACACCAAAGAGAAACAATAAATATAAATAATAAACGATAAAGTATTTATATAGCGCCAGATTCCATTGTAAAATGCTCGAAGGCGCTTTACAAAATAAAATAAAGAATAATTTTTACAAGAGGTAAGAGTCAAAAGATCAAAATCTTTTTCATGTTTCTAAACAATTCATCACATGTTAATGTTGGCATAAATGTTTTTTTTACACAAAAAACAAAAATAAATGAGAAGACAAACAGACAGGAAAATACTCCATAAATTCAAGTAAAGAGAAATCAACACCAACAAATGCTAACCTTCAAACCATGAAATCTTGGATTTTTCTGGAAGATCTTCATCTGTTCTTCCGGCAGAGGTCCCAGAATTTTCTGTATCACGTAGAGCTGGTCAATCTCGCTGTCTCCGGGAAACAACGCCTGGCCGTCTGCTAATTCTCCCATAATGCATCCAACGGCCCAGATATCCACTGACTTGCCATATGGCCCTCTAGATGACAAAACCATTTGGATAAATGATTGGCTTTAGCAAAGAGTCTCTTATCATCAACTATAATAGTATTTGACATGTATGTGCATCTAGATCGGTGAGAAAAGCTCCTAAGAATGAATCTGTTTTACTGACATACAAACTAAAACATTGGATGAGATTACAGTTTGAATCTCTATATATATACACATTATGATCTCAGAAGTTTCATTATGCTTTTGCAGCAGACCACGTCAATTTGCTTAAATATTCAGGATCTGCACCAATTAGATACATACACACCATATAATAGTAATTTTGTAATTAAAACAGTCAGTAAATTACTTAATTAACAACAACAACAACTACTGCTCACCCGATGAGTAATTCTGGAGATCGGTACCAGCGAGTGGCCACATAGTCCGTGTACAGGCCATTGGCGCCGTTATTGATGTTTCTGGCAAATCCTGTGTGGAAGGGAGGAGACATAACTTTGGCAAAGTCTTGGTGAAAAAAACGATATTTATATTATATTTTTTGCTTTCAAATTTCCCTTCTTTCAACTAATTATTGTATCATTGAAACAAATTCTGAATATTGCATCTACAGAATACCAAATTATGAGATTATAACTACGTAATCAAATTCAGATTGGAAACATACTTTGTTGGGTTTTATGCAGTGATGTAATCAAACATAAAATAAATGTATAAATCCATATTCTTATTCTTACCAAAGTCGCATAGTTTTAAGACTCCATCTTTGCTGATAAGTAAGTTCTCTGGTTTGATATCTGAAACACATGACATAATGTTTAAAAAATTGTTTATCTTGCAAAAGCATTTTAATTAATGTGTCAATGATTAAACTAAATCTAAAGAAACTGATAAAATAATATGATCATAGAGAGCTATAACCACACAGCTATCAGAACAATGTGGTTAGAGATATGAGTTGTCTATAAACGAGATGGACTGGGTTCGAAACTGCCCAACGTCAAGTTTTTTCTCTGTCTTATTTTCTTCCCTGGGCTTTGTCTTTTGACACTGCTCATTTATACTTCCATCAATGGAAACACTGCTCACATCTGGAATATTTCTTCATATTCCAGTGCCTGCTCCCCCAACCTTGTCTATTCTATGGAAGCTGCTTGCCGTCCCTACCTCTATGTATGATGTCTCTGGCGTGACACCATCGGACAGCTTTGGCCAGCTGATAGGTCAAGCTGCGGACTTTCTCAAACGGAACTCCGTTAGGGTTGGGCTCCAGAAGCTCCAGCATGTTCTGATTGAAACAACAAGTACACAGTGAAATTCATTTACAAAAACTAATCACAGTTTTAATCCAACAAAAAATATTTGTCGGTGTCGAGAAAGCATACACATTGATGTTTTTAAAGAAAATACAGTATAGGGAAAAATTAAGACTGTAATTGAAATGGGAGTTAAATTATAAGAAATGAAAGTAGAATCCACCAGGGACACAAAAGAGTACTCTTACTCTTACTAATCTTTTAAAGACCAAGTTTCAATCCCCACTCACCTTCTCCACATACTCAAATACCAGGTACAGTTTTCCCTTGCGTTTAAAAGCCTCCCGGAGTTCCACAATGTTCTCCTGCTTAAGAGCTCGGAGCATTTTGAGCTCTCGCATCGTAGTTCTGCGGACATCATCATTTTCTGAGAAAAAAGAAAGAAAAAAGAATTATAGTATAATGTTTTGTTTTGTTTTGTTATTCCACTTTTGCAGTGTCGGCACCCAGCTCCATGTTCAGTTTTTATTGATAAATGGGGTAGATGCCACAATAGTCACCTTTGACAAAAGACAGAGCCAGGAAATACTACTATGGATTAGGAACTATGACAAGCAGGTGATCAGCCCTAACCTCTACCTGTGTGTGTGTGTAAGTGTGTGTATTATATGTGTGTGTGTGTGTGTGTGTGTGTGTGCGCGCATATGTATGAATTCTACATGTGAGAGCTTTATATACACATAACATATGCATAATATTTTGTTTGCATTGTGTGTACACATTACTTTCTTGTTTTATTACCTGCTGAATGTACAGGCATGTTTCATTTTTATTTTTATTCCTGGAACTGTTTTTGCTTTGTTTAATTGTACAGCGTATTGAGCATTGTCATCTAATGCAATCTCTCTTAGTCAATCTCTCCCTATCTCTCTCTCTCTCTCTCTCTCTCTTGCTCTCTTGCTCTCTCTCTCTCTCTCTCTCTCTCTCTCTCTCTCTCTCTCTCTCTCTCTCTCTCTCTCTCTCTCTCT
>JAULCB010004461.1:9025-19495 GCA_032358575.1 Dendronotus rufus | reverse complement strand
CCCCACCCCTCAAGCAAATCATAGCGAACTGACAACGGTAGTAAGTAGTCGTAATGATGATTTGAACACCCTGTCTACCGAATTAAGATTATCGATAAAACCACCACTGACAATAATAACGGACGAGAGGAAGAGGACCGACTTTTCACCTCCTGGGGATATGGGATCCACTCACTCACTCAGCCCAACGCCTCGCTGACTTCAGGTCCCATTCACCACAGACACAGGACAAGGTAGGCCTATACATTCTAGCATTATCCATTATCCACCGATGGCTGCACTCCAAAAGCCCCCGGGCTATTTCATAGGACTAGGACGAGTCGGTGCCGATCTCTATTCTATTCTATTAACGAGGAGAGAGAGAGATCGAGAGTGGTGCAGCACTTTGAAAGCGTAGCGTAGTGTTGAAATAAATCATTTGAAGTGATAGATAAAGTTGATTAAAAGAGGATAATGTTAATGATATCATATAGTTGATATTGTATCGTTATTATTATGTTTATTATTTATGGCATTACCTTGTCGTTATCCTAGTGCATCATGCGAAAGAAATTAAAGCGTATTGAAGAGCCATACAATAAAGTAGGTTCACACAAAAAGGTATTCTGTACCTAGGCCATGTTCGATATGTCGTATCACTGCGTATTCCTAGAACATTCCTCGATATTCCAGTGTCTGCTCCCCCAACCTATTGCCTATGCCATGCCCAAGACTAAGACAAGAACCGATATAATACGAAAGATACGAAAGATACCAAAGAGAAGATAATAGAAACGCTAGGGGAAAAAAGGGAGGAACAAACCCCGATTCGGCATCCCATACAATCATGTATATTGTTGTAGTTGGTAGGTGTTGCTATCCTGTTAAACATGCATGTCTATCAAATTATAGTCCGATCATAAAATAAAAAATAAAAAATAAAAGTTGTTTTAGAGAGACGTATTTTCCTTTCGTTTCAACAAAACAAAATAGGTAGGACCGATTAGTCTACAAGGCGACAAGGATTTTAAGAATACTATACTAATCTCCTTTTAATGAAATCGTGTATGTAAGGCCTGGGATAAGACAGATAAGGCCTGGTTAATTTGTGGTGGAAGGGGCCAGGCCACCAATCTATTCACGGCAGCAGGGTGGGGTAGGGGTAGGAGGTGAAATGCCGGCATGGCGATACAATGGAGACCACCAGCACTCGAGTTGATAATCTGATTTTGATTAAATTTCACTGGGATCATTCTAACCCTCTACCACTATCAGCCAACATGTTGTATTATAAAACACGAAACATTGTATACGCGCCTAACAGGCCGCATGTTTCGTCTGATGTGTTAGACTACATGTTTCGCCGGGGATAATAAATTATGTAGTGATGACCGTGGATAGGCGCTATATAAACGTGGTGATGACCGTAGATAGGCGCTATATAAACGTGGTGATGACCGTAGATAGGCGCTATATAAACGTGGTGATGACCGTGGATAGGCGCTATATAAACGTGGTGATGACCGTAGATAGGCGCTATATAAACGTGGTGATGACCGTAGATAGGCGCTATATAAACGTGGTGATGACCGTGGATAGGCGCTATATAAACGCTCTCAGTTATGACGAATTATGTCGAATTGTTCTTTGTTCATTTTCGTAAAAACAGAACATATCGATACAATTCGGCCGTAGAGTGCTGGGAATCAGCAAAGACGATTAATGGGGTAGAAGAGAAATAGAAGTATTATATAATATCTAAATCTAGAACTAGAACTAGAATAGAACTCACCAGGGACGCCCTCCAACCGCGAGGGGCAGGGAATCATACCCACTGGGTGGCTAATTAAATAATTCTGGATCTGTCACCCTTTTGCAAATATTTGTATTTTCCCCCATTCCATTCTATTTCCCTTCCTTTCAGTTTCGCGTGTTCCCACCTTATATGCCCTTACGTCGTCTAGGCTCAGTGTTGATTGAGATTGCCTTCTCTTTCCTCTTGGGATTGATCTAGATAATATTAATATTGATAATGAAATTATTATAGAGATCAGTGTTGACATAGACGCATACCTTTGCGTGACAGCGGGGTAGCAGAGTAGCAGTTCATAAGGAACTAGCTAGTGTCACAACAGAATTCATTTTCGTGATCAAACAGAACTTTAACTGCAACTGCAACAAAGGGACGGGTCTTCTAAAATCCAACAAAATAATGCAATTCCAGCAAGGATCGTGTTGTTAATGTTAATGTTGACTTATGGATAGATGTCGATTTGCTACACTACTGTGAAATATAGATATAATACTATACAGTTGGTTTTTAAAACGATAGTATAGATCTATGTAATTCAATAATAAGATACAGTGTCACAATATGAAAGACGAGACGAAAATGTTCTTCTTTCTATGTCTCTGGTGTGCCGTTGTGGTTTTGGAATCGGCGAGTAATGATACCACCAAACCAATAAGTGTATTATTACATAGACAGAGTAGCAGCACGGAGCCCTCCCTACAGCGGGAGTTCGTTCAAACATCAGCGGCCTATCCGGACGAGTGACTACTGTAAGGAGTTGTTGGACGCGTTGTGGGATCGTTGTGTAATCTCGGGCGGAGTCTTGTTTCTGTTGTTTGTTTTGTTTGTCTATCTTTAGTATGACGCCAATGTATTATAATTGAAATCATTGTACCCTGCAATGCTCTAACGTATGTACAATATGTTTCTTGAGATTAATAAACACAAGTTTCAAAGAACCAATTTTGTTGTATCAATTATGTACACATTATTATACACTGTGCAAAAAATAAAAGCAAACATTGCAAGGAAGTTTGGCGAGTCAGGACCCAGGCTGTAGCATAAACTTAAAAGTAAAAGGAGATAGTTGTAGTAGTCATCGACACAGTCAGAATGAATAAGAATAAGAGAGTCGAAAGTGTCGGGGTTGCCGCTGATGAGAAAATCTTGTTTTGTTTTATACCACTTTCGAAGTGTCGACACCCAGCTCATGCTCAGTCTTAATAAATGGTGAGTGAGGTAGATGCCCCAATAACCACATTTGACCAAACAAAGAGCTATGAAATACTATGCATCAGAAACTAAGGCAAGCAGGTGATCAGCCCACTGTGTATGGGAAAATCTAAGGTAAAATAAGTTGAGATGTTCGGTGATGGGAAGATAGCAGATGTTATAATGTAATAATAGGTACGATGCGCAGTGTAGATTCCTTTGTATTCCACTGACTGCACCCCATCCGTGTACATTGAATACGATGGATGGTGGTAGAATTATCTCAAGAAATGTGTTGACTACACTTTTTATCGTTCTTGATCGGTTCACCTTTCGTACCTTTTGGTGTAAGGGTTGACTACAGATACTAGTACTAGGGTAAACTATGAGCTGTAGTTGATTCAGAGCCTCGAAAACGTTGCTTAGCAGCGGTAAGAGTAAGAGTCTTGACTAGAAGTTTCCACGAGAAGACTAATTGTGAACAGCTACCCTTCCACCCCCACGCACGAGCAGGTCAGTTCCTAACGCCTTATCAGTAAAACCTTATCGTAGTATCATAGTACCGGTATACCACCACCCAGGCTGACACACACACGACCTCCTACCGGACTAGCGGTGAGCCAGGGGACTAACTCCAGCCTCGGCGGTATCAAGCCAGGCCCCAGTACACCAAGGTTGGCAGTGTCAGTCAGTAACCCCCCACGGACGGAAGGGGCAGCCACGTGGTGAGTCGTACACAGACCACAAGGAAAATTGTGTATAGAGTCTTTCCCAAGGACTTAACATCTGACCCAGTCAGGATATGAAACCAGGACCCTTCGATCTCCAAGCAGATACATTAACCACTAGGTTGCCGACGCCACTCAAGAAGAGTTATGAACCAGGCAGGATTTGAAGTGTCAATAATAATGTAAAATGTTATTAAAAAATGAGGGGAAAAAAGACATGAAATTTATTGGTTTGATTTTATTTTACACAAATTGTTTCTACCTCAACGTTAAAACAAGAAGATATGAGAATGAGATTATGAGGGAAGGGGGGAGAGAAGAGAGAGAGAAGAGATAGGGAGACAGAGATGGGGTAGAGGGTAAACAATTTTTAAAAAAGAAGGTAAATGAAAGCAACATACGCAAGAATCAAGTCAGCACCAAACACATTACCTCCCCTTGCTGTTACAGAAATCATCATGAATCATACAAATATACAATGCAAAATTAAACAAAATACAGTTGTGAGGGGAGAAGGATTGGAAAATAAAAAAATCACCATGAGTAAATAATGAAACAAGAACTAATGTCGGACACTACGTCCAAATGCATACGATACATACAGCATGGGGACCAGTCTGAAATCAGGGATATGTTTGCCTTTATTTATTGTCTCATCTCATTCCAATCTTATATAAACATTGTTGCATTTACACTCATTCACTTTTGAATCGTTTGGAGACCCAGAAAACAAAATCATCAGATTCAAAATTAATTCCGCTGTCCCAGCTTGTAATGTCTTCCCCAAAAATGTTCTTTCTTTAAGTTCACGATCCATCATGCCGAAACATTCTTTTCGCAATGCTGCTAGTCACAAGACAAAGGACCAAACCCATTTACATATTTCAAAATGCACCCCTTCTTTCTGTACAAACAACAACAATTGTAGGCAAGTTAGTCCCTTCCAATCCTTCCTCGCCATTATTTATCCACAAACTGACTATTCCACCACTGGCCTCACACCATTCAAAACATCATAATCATCATAATGTCAGCATCGTAGAGTATACACGCATTGATTGCAAATAAAAGGCAGGGAGCGAGAAAGAGAACACACGGTTTTCGCAATCATGAGATGGAAGGAAATAGTTGAAATTATAAGCAATTGATCGGAATATACAATGTGGTTCGCCTAAATGGAGTATAACTCACGCCTCTATGTTAGCAGCATTAGGAATCATCAAACTGATTGCAGTGTTTTATAGACCTTTCTCTTGGCAGTTTGCGACTGACAATCATCATACTGGTACATGTGTACACTTTTCATACTATTTCCATAGGCATGTGCAGGACAGGACTGACCAAAAGAAAATTAGAATAAAGGGTCCAGAAGAAAAAGAAATTAAATATGAAAGAAGAAAAAACACCAGAAAACCATTTACTCAGTTTGAATTTTAAATTTAGCTGCTTCTAAATAGAGCAGGGAATCATTTTCAGACACTAATTGATTTTATACCTTTATCAGAATTTCTAGAAGAAAATATAGAAACAATTTCCAAATGAATGTATAAAAAAGAAAGAAACCTCACAAAAATTGAACACTATTTCTTATTAAGACGAATAAATGCACACACGATGAGGGAAAAGATGGGCATAGAGTTGGGGCATCAGTAAACAGATTTATTCAAAAAGCACGAGAATGCATCAACACCTTTCACTACATTTACATCATTAGCCAGTGCGGAAATAGTACAGAAGGACATTGCATAAAATTATAGTCCTACAAAGCACAAGCCATTCGTACGCTATCCTCGTCTCAACCCAACTCGGATAGTACAACTTCCAAAGGATCATGCGACTATGATAGTCTTGTTGGGACCTATCTAGCTTTCGATATGGGAAGGCATGAAGAACCAACAAAAAAAACAAGAGTTGTTTGGCAGGGAGAGGGGGAGGGCTGAACTTGTGCCACAAATATATATATAATATAAATATATAAACAAACTCTAAATGCAACAATGAAGGCTGAAGTCACAGATTCATTCGTTTTCCCATGTGAAATTGGCTTTACAAAAACCTTGAATTATTAAACTATTCACATTTATTCCTTTCGGAGGCTGTCTGCCAATCAATTCAGGTGAAAACAATAATTTCAATCATAGTGGATCCAAATTTTGTCGAGCGGAGGTGTGCTATATTATATAGGTTAGCATTTTCACAAATCGCAATTGCCACAGGCCGCCAACAATGAAAATACAAACTTACATACAATGCCTACACTCAAGTCAGAGTTTGACCAAAATGACAGAGGAATAAACAATTTGGGGATCGTTATAAATCGACAATTCACAATCAGTTTTTTTATAAAAAGCTGTATTTGACAATTGCATCGTATCCTTCGAGGGAGGTCAACGCGACTAATGGAATAAATTCATTGCTAAAACCAATCATGTGTTATTATGGCCTCTGATTAAACACAATATTGACACTCACATATAATACAATCCCACTACACAGACCATTTGTTTGTCACTAAATAAATCATACAAAGAAAATATGTATGAAAAATGCATAATTCAATAATACCATACCATACGTGGTGTTAGAAGTAATATGAAACAATTCTTGTAGATAAGCCGTAACAATCTTTCATTTTATCCTAAGCCCTTTACGCGTTACAAAGTGATTACAGGGTAACAAAGGGAGGGGGGCGGGCATGAAAGCAAGATGTGGTGCAAATAAATGAACATACTGTAGAAGAAGCGATATGGTAGTAATTGTAGTTGTCGTGTCTGGCACAACTAAGGGATTCAATTGCATTTCACTACTCATTGTATTCTATGTACACAGTGAAAAATATAATGTCAACAATTCATACAGCCAACAAAAGCAATCGATAAATATTGTTCATACCTCCCAGGGGAAGTCAAACTTCTTTTGTGTGTTTTGTTGCATTGATTCTATCCCCCCCATGGCGACTAAAATTCGATAATTGCATTCACCATTTAAGGGCAATAATTGTCTCGTCTCCGTTTACACCCTGTCCAAACACCAGGATGAACAAAGTCTAAACATAAAATAAAATAAAAACCAATGCATAGATACACGTCTTTAAATTCAATTTTATAGTCATGAACTAATGAACACTCGCATAGCTGAACATTCACGGATAAAACTTAACAACTTAAAATAAAAAAATAAAAAATATTTGTAAAAAATATACTAAAGTGAATGAATTTGGAAAACCACAATTGAATAAAATCGATGATTTAAAAAAACCCAGAAAGGAAAAGAATTGGTGAGAATTATTGAGCTAGCCGTTCACCAAGCTAATGGGGCAGGTGTCCCGATGATCCAAACCGTTCTCTCTCGATGGCAATTTGACGCTGAAGAGCTTCGTGGGCTGCTGCTTGGGCTGAGAGCTGGGGAGAGAAACATTGGACAATCAGTACACTCCTTTCATACATGTGGGGGGGGGGGGGGCGTTTGTAGATTAATGGTCAGCGTATAGGAATGTCTGGTGATCAATGGGTTAAGGGGTTGAATCCTGGCTGGGTCCAATGCCGAGTCTCTAGGAAAGATTTTCAGGACCCATGTTTAGAAATGGGTACCAACTCGTACATATGAGTTGGGAAGTAATCTATGATAAACTAGCGTTCTATCCAGAAAGTGTCTTCTGTCACTTGTCCGCTTCACATACAGAAACCGCGATAAACAAATCCCTACGAGCCTTGTGGCTACAGAAGGATAAGAGAAACTCAAAGTGGCACCTGTTGACATACCGATCTAAAAATGATCTAAAAATGCCAGAGAGCGTGCGAAGAAATCTTGCTGCTTACAACAACCGTCTTGTCGACAGCTACTGGCTCCCCATGCCTCCCATCAAACTAAGAAACTAACCTGATGAGCCAAAGCCGGGTCGATGAAATGGCCGGACCGACTGTAAATCTCTCGCTGCAACAACTCCTCTCGGTTGCTGACGCCAGCCAGCAGAGGGTGGTGCATGATGCCAGGGGGCAGCACGGACAGTTGGTTGGCAGACGACACTGGCGGCATACCTGGGGCATTCGGGTCACCTCCTGGAGGGTAACAAGACGAGGCAACAAACGCTACTTTAATTTGCGATGGTCACGTTTCCATTCATTATTATAAAAATTCATAAATTCAAGCTCAAATCTTCTACTTATAGTTTGTTTTCTTCTTCATTACTAACAGCAAATTAAATAATTGTTCACTTTATCTTAATCATTTACTGGAATAAGATACGAAAAATATTATGAATGCATACCTATCCAGATAGTACAAAATTGTTGTTCTGTAAAACATATACGTATTTCTTAATAAAACTTAAACCAAATCTTTTCAGGCAAAACAATATTTTGAAAGTACATTAAAATATTTAAATGGTTTTGCTATTAAACATATAATTCTAAATAATAATTGAATACCTATTCACACAAATGAACAAAATTAAATAATTAAACACCATTGATTGCAAACAAGCAAAATCCATAACATGATAAGACAAGACAGCTTATCTATGTGCCAATAAAGAAGAAATGAAAGAATGTGCAAGATATACGAATGGTAAAGCAATGAAAAACTGAAAAGGGAACAAGAACTCAGTGTTTACATTTGACCAGAAAAGCGATTGAAGTGAAAACCAACCCTACTGTACTTCTATTCCTTCACCTGTAACCCACTGACTTACTAGAGAAAGGAGAGAACAAACGACTTTTGTCCACGCCATGCTGAGACTGAGCAGCCATGGTGCGGAGATAGTGGTCTTTCAATCGTTGGACATACAAGTGTTCGTTTCGGTAAAGTTGCTGCGAGTAGTAATGGCTTAGCATGAGTCTGGCTTCGTGCTCCGAGGTGGGGAGAGCGACGGCGGAAGAGGTGGTGGATGTTGCGGTGGCAGCGGCGAGGGAATAATGGTGGTTGTTGTTGCTAGGGATGAGGCTAGAGGCAGCGGGGACAGTGGTGGTGGTGGCGGTGGTAGTGTAAATGGAGGAGGAGGAGGACGAGGCTTCAGTGGCTTCATCACCATCTGCAATGACAAGATGGCACACGAGTCAGTTACCCTAAAACAATCACTACAGCCCTCTAACCTATGGTGGTGCTACTGGCCCACCACACCAAGGGGATTCCTGCCTGTCTGTCTGCCTGCTGTCGATCACTCCACTACTACTACATACCAGTTATCGGCCACCAACAGTATCTCTCCACTTCTTTCTGGTCCTGGGCCACTGACCAAGTCGCACATAATGTTGTCCATCTTTCCATCCTTCTAGTTTGGTTTCCGCCGTTGCTGATAAAGGTCGCATCCTTGAAGACAATGTCCAGTAGTCCCAGGTATGGTGTACTTTTCCATTATTTCGTCGCGAGAGAAGCGGTGCACAAGTCTCCAAATACAAGGACGCTCTATCTACAAACAATACTATACTATCTAGCAGGATTCCAACTTATCAAATTATATTGCATCATTCTATAGTGGCTGTAGTCATTCCAAAGCATCTATTTTCCACCCCTCTCTAATTTGGTACATTCTTCTCGATTCTTTCAGTTCCCATCATAGTAATAGCTGCTTGGGGCACAGTAGGGTGAGTGGCGAGATCAATCAAATGCTGACAAGTTCTCGTCTTCCAGCAGATCTTGTCAATTTTCCATTCTTCATCACGTCAATGTATGAATTGGATCATAAAATACTCCTCTTCCATTGTACAAGTATTTCTTTTCCATTTTCTCGTGTCTAATTTTAGGACATAGCTTTATCAGTACAGACTGAACTTTCAACAGGAAACCGTGATTCGATTCAAAGAGGACAATTCTTCTGAGATTGAAATCCAGACAGAGCAGTAACACAAAGGAAAACTGATAACCGAAAAAAGATATTCAGGTTGGGCAAATGTTCTGGAAATGACAACCGAATCGAATATTTATGACACCAAGATACTACAAGGATGGAGAAGATCCATAAAACCAAAGAGTGAAGAAAAGACAAGAAGAGCACCCATGCGATCCTATGACCAGGATGGAGACTGTTTATACATCGGAAATGCAAAAGTGATACGAGGCACATAAAGATGAAGCAAGGTGCAGCAAAGTCCCAAGAAAACTTTATTATTGACACACAGAGAGAGGGAGTGGGGATGGGAGAGAGGGATTAGACAGACGCCACAAGAAGACAGGGTAGGTAGTAGCCCCTAATAATACCTTGTTGGGCCAAATGCGGATGATGAGAATAGAGGGGGTGCCCGTGGCCTCCCAGACTCAGTGGGAAGGCGGGCGGCGTCAAGCCATGGGCCTGTGCTTGGGCCACGGCCTGGGCGTGTGCTGCCGCCACCTCCTGCTGGTGGAGGTGTAGGTGTGTGTGGGAGTGGGCATGCGTGTGGGTGTGGGCATGCTGGGTGGCCGCCGCTGCAGCAGCCGCATTGGCCGCTGCGAGCTGAAGTCTGGCTCCCGGGTCATTGGCATACGCGACCAGGCGCTCTCTATCTCGCTCACGTTCTTGGGCCTGCCTTTCGGCGGCTTGTCGTTCCTGCGACAGTCGCTCTACGGCCGAAGCGTACGACATGTCAGCTGCCAGTTGTGGTAGATTCGTGGCTAGACCTGTGGTGTGACATGGTAGCATACAGTGTAACAACTCAAGGCAATCCAAATAGACATGGCATTTAGTTATAACTACATTTAATTTCATACTAACTTTGATCATTATTTATTTATGATACTAAATTCAAAATCTAAAATAGCCATATATACAATATCATTAGTACTTCA
>JAULCB010004350.1:0-11925 GCA_032358575.1 Dendronotus rufus | reverse complement strand
CTCTCTCTCTCTCTCTCTCTCTCTCTCTCTCTCTCTCTCTCTCTCTCTCTCTCTCTCTCTCTGTGTGTGTGTGTAGTTTATTTCGCCTCCCTCCCTCCCTCTCAAATTTCTTAAATCTTTCTTACCTAGCATTTGTTTGAAAACCACTGTACTGATGTACGATACATTTCCAATACCAAAGTAATCATCATCTGTATTTTTCCAGCCTCCAGTTCCTTCCACCTCCCGTACAACCCCAGTACCAAGCACACCCTCCACTCCACCACCTGTGCCTTCCACTACTGTTCCTACTCCACCCTCCTCATGTCCCATTTGTAGGAGGCTGAAGAGCCTGCCTACTGGATTCAAGGATGTTGTATGTAAAGCTACCTATAGTAAGTGAAAACTGGCCCCCTTCTGTTTTGATTAATCTTTTTTACTGGCAGCTAAATAAAGCATAGTCATACGACTTTTAATGTGTTAGTTAAATAGTTAGCTTTCTCGTCTTCATGTTATTAAATCAAATTATGTAAATGTTATACTTTTTAGTTTGTTTGTTATCCAATGCCTTATACCGCTTGCCGACACTTTTTAGTCAGAACATTAAAAAGTCAGTTTTTAGGATAACTTTTTTGTTTGGATTCATCACTCTTTCAATATTTGTTATTTGTTTCTTCTCTTCATATTCAGCTCTTCTTCACGCTTTACAACACATCAATGAGTACCTACCTTTATACTTTTTTAATGATTACATAATCTTTTTTTATTTTTTTTTATTTTTTTCAGTTTATAAAACAATTGCTGGCAGGAGAGGAGCTTACCCTCTTAAATTGAAACAAGAAATACGGTCAGAGAAGAAAATCAACATCAACAAATTTGCCGATTTCAAAATGCCTGCTGGCTGTGAATGTTTACTGCTCAAAGCACCAGGTAAAATATCTTTCATATTTGTAAAAAAGTTGTTTTGTTTGCCGTGTCTCCCTGATCATGATAAAACAAAGCGACAAAAAGAAATGTTTATGAATTCATCCAAGGTGTAAGAAATATTTTTTAATGTTATACCTTTTTGGGGGGGGTAAAAACTGTTTTCTATGAAATGATTGAGGTAGAAAAGGAAAATTTGTTTCACCTTGCTTTATGCCATTCTTAAAAAGTTTGTGGGAAGTGGGGATTAAGTCAAACTATGCTCTTGAGGTTTTTTTCTTGATCTTTTTGTTGACTACTTACACACACATACACACACACACACACACACACACACACACTATCTACCTAGTGATCAGTTTATTCACCTGGTAATGGATTGGTCCTGGGTTTGAGTCCTGGCTGGGTCCAACATTGAGTCCTGAGGAAAGACTTAAAACAATTTGTGAAGAGTAGAAATGGGTATTGACTTGTACATGAGGGTTGGGAAGTAACCTACAATAGTCTAGTGTTCTATCCAGAAAGAAGATTCTGTCACTTGTCCGCTTCACGCTGCAGAAACAAGGGTAAGCTTAGGCCCGATGAGTATGAGTCTGAAGGTTACAGACAGACTTACTTTTTTACTTACACACACACATGATGATAATAATGATAATACACGTCGTTTGTAAAGCGTTTCACCCTAATTTGAACAGCAAATTAGCAAAACAACCTACAAATGCAGATAGTAACACTTCTCTTATCCACATAATATTAATCTTAACCTAACATTGAGATTTTTTCCGTTTCAGCCACAAGAGTGTTCATCATGACTTCCACCCCCTTAGAGGGAGAAATGCTGTCCTTAGATGGAAACTCTGCAATCACATACTCTACAAGATATATGGAAAAAGAACTTCGGAAGTTGAAGAAAATGTGTCAACAAAAAAAGCAGACAACTACTTATAGAACTTGGACACTTCCTACTTCTACTTCTACACCTTACCCAAGATTTGGTCTTTGGTTTGGATAGACATTTCATACACAACAAAAGAGAAAGAAAAAAAAAACACGTATACATACACACCTTGACACCCACCCCCAATGCATACAACACATAACTAATAAAATGTATCCTTGCATTACTGACCAACTAGTCCTCGCCTGGCAAGAAAAGAAAAAGAGAGGGGTCTCGTGGAACCTGTGACAGACTGTCTTTAATCCCCCAGTGAACGTAGGAAATCAAGAATAGGCATATCTCAATGTGGCTTCATTGACATACAGTTCAGTCCACTTATATTGACATTTCGCTTATTATTGTAACATCAACATTAAGTCCCAAATCAATTGCTATTCATCATTTTCTTGTACCACAGTAATATATTGACATGTTTTCCGGTATTTACTTTTATATCAATGACCCAATGTCATAATATAATCGACTAAATAAATACCTGTGTGACATTTACAAGAATTGCAAAACTCTTATACATATAAGCATGCATCAATTTGTGATAGACAACACTTGCCAGAAAAATAAGTGATTATCTAGCATCACTCAGCTATACTATAAAAATTGGGTCTTTAAATGTTCTTATTAAAAGTTAAATATATTTACACAAATTATACAAGTAACAAGAATTCAAATGTGCATTGACAATATTGTTTCATTCTGCAGCTACTAGAGCTGCAGAAATCATCAAGATTATTAAAAGTTATATTGTTTTTATAGTTAAATGGCTGTTACTCATTACAGAATTAAACAGAAGTAGATTGATGATAAATTTGAGTGTATATCTTTTTATTCTCATCATTGTATTGTATGTCATAATATCCCTGGGGTGAGCAAACACCCTTTTGCGACCCACTGATACCATCTACCCTGTGTCGGATTGTTAACAACTGTGATCAATCCTAAAATCTTCACAAACTTCAAATGATTCATTGATTGAAAAAAAAACATTATAGTTAATTTTGCAAAAACAATGTAGATATATAGTAGTAACATGATTATTTTTTCACTTACTAACCCGAGTCCACTTTTAGAATTATGTTATGAATTATTTGATAAACTTTCAATTCTAGAAGGAATAAAGTTTGTGAGAATTCTTTGACATCATAATATTTGGTAACAAAATTATCTCTTGTTTTACATTTAATCAATATAATATTATGTTTCATAGAATATTCAAATTGCACATAAATCTACAAGTCAATCTCTAAACCTATAAAATACTCATGTATCAAACAAATAAAACTGGACTAAAACTGTGTTATATAGTCTCTATTTATGCTGCTATTTTGTTTCTAATGATCTTTCTCATCCCCCTTTGTACATTTCTTCTGTGATATATTATACAAAATATCTACATGCTAGTTGCCAACAAGATTAGCCCCTGGTGCTGTAAATTTCTTTACAAAATATTTTTCCTTTTGAATCCTTTTCTTTTTCCTCTTTTCATTGACATTAATAAAAGCTTGGATTCTGAAATGTTTTCTTGAATTGCATCATTCCCAATCTGTGCTAGACTTTCCCCATCACCATTCTTTCTCCATAAAACCTATGTATGACAATACTTAGGCTGAAGTACGAGGTATGAACATACAGCTTGTCTTCATTTCTTAAGCGAGAGAAATAACAGCAAGTTTTGTTTTGTTTGTTTTTGTTTTTTTGGGGTTTTTACGGCTCTTCGACCTCCAAGGATCATAACAGCGCCGAAAAAGTAAGACGATAGTTTCAGTGAAAAGATAAAAAACAGCAAGTTTTAATCATCTAGCTGGGAAAGTAGTCCGAGTTCAAAGAAACTTTGGGGGATTATGTGGTCGAGAGGTTTGGTGTTCGCCTTCCCTGATCCTAAGGTAGTGTGGGATCAAGCACCTAGTCCTATCGGAGATAGACGATAACATTGAAGGTACTGTGTACAGTACTGTACACGTTAAAGAACCCTAGGCAGTTGGAAATCGAAAAGGGAAGGCCATTTGAGCATCATATGATGGAATCAGGCGTTATATAAGTGATTTACTATTATCATACAGGCACTGCCCAGGTAAAATTCCTACCAATTTTTGGTCAAGTGTGCAGTGGGTAGTTGTGCTGAGAGTGAGAGGCAGCATTATCCATCGCACTGAACCTCGATAATATCTACACAAAATATTACAACGCCCCTCAGACACCAATACTCAGAATTGAGTCTACTCTGCGTACATACAGATTATACAGAGACTGCTCCAGTTAAGCATGTATATATATAAACAACATTTTCTCTGTATCCTTTGACTTTATGTAGTAATTCATGAATGATCTTGCATTGACTGTGGCAGGACACTTTAAGAATCAATAATTCTGGAAGTAAATGCTAATTCCACCCGGAAACTTTCTTTAGCATTAGAGCAGCCTGTAAGATGATTTTATTTTAAGCTATCATCCTAACAGTGTGTATTTCTACAGTAACATTTGCAGATGAGGAAAATTGTGTAAAAGTTCTTTCCCAAAAACTCAATGTCAGACCTTGCATCAGCCAGGAATTGAACTTGTGACTTCGTGGTAACCAAGCACACAGCCTAAGCACAAGGCTAACAATGCCACACAGAAATTTAAAAAAATTATTTATACGGTTTGAGTCTCAATTTTTTTTATTTTGCTATCAAAACTTCAGAATAAGAATATTTCACTTTAGTTATAATTTTTGCACAAAGATCTGAACAAAGTACACAATTTCCGGAGACAGCTGCTTTCAAAGATAAAACAGAGGATAACACTCACTAACAACACTGGATTCCACTCACAGCACAACATAATAATAACAACGTGGATGGCATAAAATGGAATACAAGAAAATATAAAGAAAGTGCTAAATTATTATTATGTGCGTTCTTTACCTTCCAATCATTTATAATTCTATAAATACAATATATACTATTTTGTTAGATGTTTCTGGAAATGAGTAAAAATACAAAGATCAATGAGTATTTCCTACACTTGAAAAGCGAACAACGAGGATAATCATTTTCAAAGCTGTTATACTGTAAATGTAAACCATTTTAATATCATAATTGTTAATCTCTATTATTGGGGTAGTAAACGATAATTGAAATCCGTTCCGTGAGAATATTAGTAAAAAGACACTGTTAAGGGAAAGTAATTCCCTGTCAAAAGAACGAATGAACTATGTTCTGTCCTATCCACAAAGAAAAGGCAGTGGATGAAAACTTGAACATTTTACATTCATTTTATAAACCAGCTCATTCCAAATTGTAACCTATAAGGATCTAGCATAAGGTAATGTTTAAGGTTTGACTGAGTACATGATCACAAAATAATATTAATGGCCTGCTTTTACAGCACAGATAATAACATTAAGATAAGGGGAAAAGAGGATTGCACTAAATATAATTTATATACATAATACATGTATTATTATTATTATGAGGATTATCTTCTGATTAAGAAAGCTTTGGAGGGAAGTCAGGAAGATATTACGATATTGAGAGGATTTCAGAGGAACAGTCAACAGTAACATACGGTTGAAAGAAAAGAACATCTAGTAAAACAGGAAAATTGGATGATATTGGCGGATAAAAGGATTATGTAAAGTTAATTTGTTACATCATTTGGCTGCCAGTTATTTACAATCTTTAGGCATCCAAAAGTCGCATGTGCAGCCATATCAAAATACATAGAATGTTAGTAAGTTATTGAAAATGTAGCGCTCAAATTTCAACCAGGTTCTTATATCTCAAAGATCTTCAATTTCATAGTATACATTAAAAAATAGTGCAAAAAAACACAACTCAATCCAGACACAACCCATCGTAGATGTTTTTCTTTAGATAGAAAGAGACAACAAAATGAAGAGGAAAATAAAAGTAATACTACATATCAGTTACAATTACAATAAACAGGAATAAAATAAAAATTACTTTATCAGATCAAACTTAACAAAATTCCTACAATAAATCTTTAAAAAAATAATATCACTCAAGGGAATTCCTAAATCTTGTAAGCACAGTACTTCCAAGTTGTCTTCACTTCTTTTTAGACTGAAAAAGAGCAGAATGAAACCTGTTCATAAAAATAATCGACGCACATCTCCTCAACAGCATGACCGTAGCACATATGAAAGGGAATGGAAGCTAACTATAACTAGAAGAATTGATGATAAAACCAAAATTGAAATACAGCATGTAAAATTAATTGTGAAAGTAAATAAAAATTGATAATTCATAATTAAGGCTACATGAACCAAGATTAATAGGATTTGAGACAATCAACAAATTACTGATAAGATGTGGACTATAGATGACAAAATATTCTTAATCCCCAAAACAACCAATGAGTTGAAAGCAATTCAAAAGAGAGAGAGAGAGAAAGAAAAGAGATGAGAGAGAAAATGAAAAGAGATAGTATAGACAGAGACAGATTTGAAAGTCAGGACAACAGTTCTAAGGGAAGAAAACAAATATTCATAACTGAAAAGTGAAAGTAGCCCATGGATTATTTTGGCCATGTGATTTGTAAGAGATTTGTGAGTTCTTGAAAGTATTATTCAATCGTAAATTTCCTAGTCCTATCGAATCAGTGGAGTGATAATGGAACAAGGAGTAAGAGGCTATTTTGAAGGCAAAGACTGATTGGCGGTTATCCTCAACTGGACACAGAAGAAATAAATGCAAGTTATTGGGAATGATAAGATCGTTTCTACTTCTACTTCTTTCTTTAACTTCATACGATTAATTCTATGAAAATATCTTTCAAATAGTCTAAGTCTAACACTAACAGAGAAAGGAACTCAAAATAAACAAGAACAGAGATAGAAATTACAATAATGGGAATTCAACAGAGCAATGAATATGAATGGATCATGATATGATAAAATGATGAAAATGTATACTTTTACAAAAAGAATACAATACAAAGTAAAAGCGAATTGAAATTGCACTTGTGAATAGAAATGATATGTGCCTACATTTAACAAGCTTTTGTTCAATAAAGAAGATAAAAATGAAACCTTTGGAAGCAAAGAAGTCTAGTATGATAGTTGAAAACCGTTCCTATCCCATTCGAATCACCAACTTACACAGTCAGTTGGAAAAGGTATGCGACAGTAGACTCATATTAATATTATACTGTCTAGCATGATTGGTGGTGAAAAATAACGAAATGAATAAATATTGCCATTCAAGTTTATTTTCATACACAGGCATCTACTTCTCAAAATATTTCACTTAGAGTTAGAAGACTTTACAGGTTAAATAAAGAGAGAAGGTTTGGGCAATTATTGACCATACATTATAAGCAACCATTCAAAATGGAAATATTATATTAATATAAATGTGAAGATTAGGGAAATACAGATCCTGGTTGTATACACAAATAAACAGAGCAACATTTGATGAAATTTTGATTCAACTCACTGGGCCCTACCACTGATATTACATAAAGGTTTGCGCCAACACACGTACAACCCTGACACTGACAATGCTAGTATGGAATTTTCCACTCTGGATGTGCAAAACTAACAAATTTAGTGTAAAAAGACTATAGCTCAAAACAAAGAAGAATCAATTATTGACTGAAACGGACCTTAGATTTGCATTTCCATCTATATTAAGGAATGGTTGAGCTCATTTTTTAAACATAATTATTAACTGCAAGGCTTCTCGAATGTATATATTTTTACTTCTTGCACAGTTTTGTTTCCCTTTTTTGTGGGTGATTATAGAAAAAATTATAATAGGTTTACTTTTCTTCTTTCCCATGGTAATAGTGAACATATCAATCTACTGTTATGCTAAGTTTCAATACGATCAAACAAAATTTAGTATTTTTTTCCCCATTTTAAAAAAATGCTAAAAATCTCTAAAGTGTGGCTACAAACCGAGAATTAAAGCCCAAGGCCAAGTGAGTTAGTATAGAATCCATCAAAATATAAGGTTATAGGCAGTGTAATAATTTTGAAAAGAACAATTCAGCTAAGATGCAATTTTGGGATAACAGCAAGACATTGTACTTGGTGAAATATTGTATTCCATTCAAACTATGTTATGATGAAAATTTGGAAAGCTTATGAAAATATTCAAAAAGCTTCACATCATATCAATTCAAAAGTAGCAACACTAATCTATTCAATAAGCTTGGGTTGGTGATGATATCTTACCATGAGATCATTTATTTTTTCAAATTTCATGTTAGATTTTAAAAATTTGTAATATTGTCTTAATCTTAAATGCAATGATGGTTATGATTTTCTAGCATTCAAAGATTCAACAATAACACTAAGGAGAAATATTTTTTCGTTTTGTTGCAATCAAAATAAAATTGTGATCAATATTGCCGACACAAAATGCCCAATGCTTAAAACTTAAGATACACTTGCACATTCAGGCAAATCGAGGAGTTCTTTTGTATTTACAAATAAAGAATTTTTTTTGAAGAAAACATAAATCATAAGACTGAGCATTGTAAGGGTAAAATAGTAACAACATGATGAAAAAAAAAAACAGCAAAAAATAAAAAAATCACAGCAGTTACTTGAACTCAAAGTCTTGAAGGATCACAATAAATCAAAATATCATTTGGAAACGACTTAAACTTATATATAAAAACAACAAAAATAATATCAAGGATCAATCGAAATGTTCTGCATTATAATATATGCATGGGATGTTTGTGTGAGTGTAAATCTGTTTGTGCATTTCATCACGGCCTTGTAGGGTCATGTCAGTGCTAGAAAAAGTAAGTTGATAGTTAGTATAAAGAGAAAACATTGAAAAACAAAATTAACAAAGTACGAAATATATAACATGGAATAACATTAATAACACCATATTACTGTAACAACATATATATATATAAAAATCTATGTATGATACTCTCCCAAAATGTATTTGAATGGAGCAATGAGAAATTGGAAGTTGAACTCTTACAAAGCATGGAAATTGTATTTCAAAATGAGTGTATGTGGTAAGCTTGAGTCTCGGATACTGACTGTAAAACAATATTTGATTCCTTTAATGACATCAAAGTTGTTTTAGTCTGGATAAATATGCCCAAATGCATGGATTACAGATCGAGAATATTGTAAAGTTATGCTTAATTCAGGTCTCTGAAAACAATAGCATAGTATGTAAGGTATAATTGTTTTGATAATGTTCTCATTTGTTTGATTCATACTTAATTGACTAGAACAAAATATTTAGACAAGAAAAAGAAAAAACTCAAATTTACGATTGGCTATGTATTTTGTCTAACTACATGAATAGATGATAATAATTCAAATCTGAAATTATTGTCCTTATTACATTGGGATTTAATTTTGATACAAAAAATATGATTTCTGGTCAACAATATTGTTATCAAAAATTTCTTTGAAATAAAGTTGACAAGTAAATTTATAACAAAATAGTTTTGTCATAGAATTAGAAAGTAATTTATTCTGTACATATTCAAAACTTTAGGGAAAACTTTCTCTTCAAACAAACAAGTATTAATAGGGAAGGAAATATATATGTACAAAACAACACACACAAAAAAAGAAAACAAAAAAACTGATATAACATAACATATATATTGAAAAAATAACAATTCATTTTTCCTTCCCTGTATGTATACAACATATTAACCAAAAAACGAATACACCAAGATCAAGTCAAATTTCCTGTCTAAACTGTTTTTGATAAGACATCTGTGCTCTCTTATCCCCTTCTCACACCACATTCTTTATTCCCCTTCGACAATGCCGCAGGGGCATTTCTGGGAATAATAGTTGACTCTACTTTCATTATCTAACTCTCACCAAAAATTCCACAGCACTAAAATTTCATTTGAACTGTGAAGCACTTGTAAAACAGAAATTGGGGCAATTTTCAAGATATGAGAAGATATGAGAATATTTCAAAAAATTAGTTGAATTCCTTTCAATGGTCTGTCTCCTCATGAGCACCCAGTTCAGTTTGGTTACTAGCGTTGATTGGAAGCGGCACAGTTTCCACTGGTCCTTCGTTGACTCGTTGAGAAATCGGTTTTGGGGAAGCTACTGCTGGTTCTTCTGGGGGGTGTTCAGAGTATGGAGGTGGCAGGCAGCTTTCATCTGGAGGCCCTCCAAATGCCGACATTGGAATTCCTTGCACTGTATTCACTGAAAAAAAATGATGATATTGATAAATCAGGTTTGAATTTGAAGCCAAGTGAACGGGATTGTTATAGATTAAAAAAATATTCTGGGTATTTCCCAAACATAATATAAAATAGCATTTTGTACAATAATTAAACTTTATTTTGTCTAGAAAAAGTGAAAGACTTACTTGGTTTATCCCCAGGGTATGGAGGTAGTTCAGATTTGTTGATAGGATACAGCCCTGGCTGACTAACAACCTGTGGTTTCATGAAAGGTAAAAATAAATCAATGTTGACGATGATGAAGAAGATATGAGATAATTTAATGATATTATGTATGATAACAAAACGGAGCTTAGTAAAAGAAAGAGATACAATAATACATACTTCAATGAATAAATAAACAAACAGCTATTAATATCAAGCAGAAATGAAATAATAACACTTATATTATGTTATTTATTTCAAGTTTTTGTTAAAATGCAAGCAATTTAACGACAAGTAGAGAGTAGCACAATAACAGAAAGGATACCTCAGAATATGCTGGAGGCAAATTGGTTGCAGGCACTGAAAGGATAGCTTCTGGACCAGTATAAGTGAATGCATCCACAGGTCTGGTCCTGTCCATTTGGCCCCTCTCTGACCTTCGTTGTGATGTCATAACTGCGATGGATCTATTAACATTTTGATTGCGTCTTGCCATCATTGCAAGTCTTCTGCGTCGGCAATAACTACAGCATCCAAAACAAGACATCATCATAAAAATGATGAGAAACCTGGTGGATGAAAGTGAAAGATAAAAAATATCAAGAGACATTCAGTTTCATAGAGAAATTCCCCTGTGTGGTGTCCAGGGTTCCTCAAAGCAATAGAGAGGATGCAAGAATAGCCCAACGTGAAGCTATAGTGTGTCGTAAAAGGCAACTAAATAGTAACGAGGTAGTAACTCCTGATAAGAGTTACCTGCTGAAGCCGGAGTCAGAAAGCCGAAAGGCGCAGATAGTCTGGACAGGCGTAAATGCCAAATCCAAAAATCCCTTTGGCACGCAAATACCCTCTTACCAAAAGATACAAATAAATTTTCTAAACTCATGGGATATTGTTCTACAAATAGAATCGAACATTTCAGGGTTCCTTGACATTTTTTTATGAGTATAATCTGAAGCTGTCAAATGCATAATGATATTAATAATAGGGTAAAGGAACAGGCACTGTAAATTACAATGAATAAAGATGAAAGTAATACAAAGTCCTGAAAGAAGAATCCTTAAAAGAAGAAAAGAAGAAGGAATAATTGATCATCGCCACTGGGGATCGACAAAATGACCTGCCAGTGCAGAATCAAGCCCTCTTAACAACTGGTATATATATTTCTTTCTCTTACTTAAGGTCTGTCTCTTGAGACTTTGCATTACTTCCATCTTTATCTAAGATAGAAAGGAGGATTTCTTATCAATAAGGCTCACCAAAAGTACCACATGTTCCATATTTGTAGCCGCAAGTGACTGTTAGTATGCAGTGTACTGTCATAGCAACATCCTTTAGCAACCTGACAGCATCTATATGGGGAATGACAACTGGAATTGGAGAAAAAAAAAGATACTTATTAAGTGATAATGATCATTCCTTTTTTGAAACAGTGTAATGAAGTATCTAATGCAATTTCTAAATCACAAAAGGAACAAATAATGTGATACAATGTGTTTTGAGCATAGTGGGTTGATCACCTGCTTGCCGTAGTACCTGATCCATAGTATTTCCCAGCTCTGTGTTTGGTCAAAGGTGGTTTGAACCAAGTTCTGTAGATAATCTAATCGAGAAATTTTGTTTAAATAAGATTTTTAAAATACGTAACGATAGCTCGCATGCTCTCTCTCATTGTATCACACCATCTGGTCGCAGCAATCGTCTGCTATCAATTATAACAA
>JAULCB010004128.1:0-11926 GCA_032358575.1 Dendronotus rufus | reverse complement strand
CTTCCCCATGTGTGTGTAATTATCTATTTTGTAAAGACCATCCAGTCTATAATATGGATCGCTGTATAATGCCAAAAGTGGATTCTTCAGCGTACAAATCCAGATCCAGATCCAGAACTGACATAACTGTTTAGAAGGCTAATTGAAAAGACAGAAGCAGTGCATTTGAAAAGTCATAATCATCAGATGTGCTATTGCTATAGGTACTCCTACATGTACACACAGGGGTCTAAAAGCCGCAGATCGGCAGAAGTTGACATATAATATACAAGGATTTGTTGTCTTTTGTCCGAAAAATTGTATACGCGCCTTACAGCATGTCTCGTCTGATGTGTTACATGTTTCCCTGGGGATAAATGTGGTATTGTGAAGCACTTAGAGCATGGTGATGATCGTGGATAAGCGCTATATAAATGCTTTCATTTAATTTAATTTAAACATCACTGTTACTGTTATGCTAAGCATTTTTTAATTTTGTTTTCTGCTATCCTCAGCGGAAGTTACCTGAAGATGGATGGTCGGATCAAACAATAGAATTTCTATTACAAGAGCTGGCTGTCATGGATAGCAATAATTTCATGGGTAACTGTGGTGTTGGAGAACGAGAGTCAAGGATTGCTTCAGATCTTGTTGCTAGAAGGCATTACAGGTGAACATATAATATGTTTTGTATCTCTTGGTCGTGGAGGTTAGGCCTATCTGTTTTAATTTTAGTCTTATAGTAAGGTTTTTCAAATTTGTATTAATGCTGTTTTGTTTCTTGGTGTTTGGTTTAAAAGTAATTTGGTCACCATTGTGGTTTAGAGGAAACGAATTTACCCATAGCGCGGATGTCTGGCAAAAAAAATTATGGCTTGACTTTGCTGTGTTGATCGTAGATAGACTGTAATAAGTAGGTCTCTTTTTGTGTGGGAAAGGGCATAAAACTACAAACATTTTATCAAACTTTTAGAATTAATAACCAAAAAATGATTTTATAAAAAGTATCATCATGTCTGTTTTTATCTCAGATTTAAAGGTTTTTTTATTTTTTGTTGTTGGCTGGTTTGAAACCAGTTTAAGTTGACTGTTTGAAATTAAATGCCAGAAAATGAATGATATCGTCATAATAACTCAGTTTCTAATGCCAACAGTACCTGCTGATTGTTAGATGATAATGAAAATTAATTGGTTTCATTTAGCCCTCTGACATAGTTGTTGCTTTTTTGCGCTAGATTTGGCCATGGCATTGGAAGATCAGGAGATATCACAGCAGTCCAACCAAAAGCTGCTGGATCGAGTGTGTTGATGAAAGTCACTAATAGTCTGGTTTTGGACACAATCAAGCTTGCAGGTATCTGATTAAAACACCATATATAAGATTTCAGATACAGATTTACAGCTTTCCACTCTGATATTTTTACAATTTTTGTAGTCCTCTCATAGTTAGCCCAGCTCAGGAACATTTTGTAAGAAATCTCACATTTTCGTTTTATTAAGAAGGAGAGGGCTGTTTTAGTAGAGATCCTTTTTTAATATGAATTTGATATCTATTTACAACCTTTAAATTTAAAATACAGAGCAGTTAAGTTACAACATGATATTGAGCTGACACAGAGTTTGAGTATTAATAGTACGTAATAAGCTATTTATACAGATACTGCTAATGTGGTATAAGTTATAAGACATTGAATAAAATTTTAAAAACATTATGAGTAAAATGTTTACTAGGATGGATTTTATTTCAATGCAATCTTTCACATTATTTTCTCTTCATTCATTTTGTTAAAGGAATTCACAGTGCCAGTAGCTGCTTCGTTGTGCCAATGGCCACTGGAATGGCCTTAGTTTTATGCATGTTGACAATGAAATTGAGAAAACCCAATGCCAAATACGTGCTTTGGCCAAGAATCGATCAGAAATCCTGCTTCAAGTCTATTGTCACTGCAGGTGCGTTGGTGTTATAATATTAACGATATATTATTTAATACTCTTTGTGAGGGAATTTTAAGGGCTCATCATGTATGTGCACCAAACATTTCATTGCATTTGCATTTCCAATGTATGCTGGGTCCTGAATATAGATAATATTTGTTTTCGAGGATTTAGTTGGTGTTTTTGGTGGGTATTTTTCTTTAAATTAATAATAAATTTATTTTATTAGGTTCGTGACATAAATCACCTAGTCTATAGTTTTTCTCTGCAGATTTATTCCATAGTTTATTCTTTTATCTTATATTCTCTAAAGGCCTGACACCTGTTGTGATTGAAAATGTGTTAGATGGAGATGAGCTTCGCACCGATGTGGAAGAAATCAAAAGGAAAGTAGAGGAGCTGGGACCAGACAACATTTTATGCATGATGACCACCACTAGCTGTTTTGCCCCAAGAGTTCCAGACAGGTAAATATAATGATCTCTTTATCGAGTCAGTTAGAAGCATATTTTGTTACTTTATATTTGAGCATCACATTGACTTTGGTAAAAAATGTGTAGACCTGTTATCTATTTGTGCCTTCAGTACAATTTTCAACATCAAGTGACAGTTATCAGTATCATCTCATGCTCATAACGAAATTGGAATTGACATGTAAAATATATCATAATAATGATACTACTGTATAGCAAGTATCTTTGGTCCAATGATCTTGGTTGGTCAAACCTTGGTTGTATTGCCCAATTAATTGCTTCAGATTCGCTCAACTAAAACATCATTTCTTTTTCTTCAAACCTTTGTACCAGTTACACATGTTTGTTTTGGGTTTTTTCCCCAGACTAGAAGAAATTGGAACAATCTGCAAAGAGAAACAGATTTTTCATCTTGTGAATAACGCTTATGGGCTTCAGACATCCAAGTGCTGCCATCTGATTCAGCAAGCAGCTCGAATCGGGAGGGTTGATGCCTTTGTTCAAAGTTTAGACAAAAATTTCATGGTTCCAGTGGGTGGTGCTATTATTGCTGGTTTTGACAAGAAATTTGTGGAGGAGATCGGGAAAACATATCCTGGTAAGATTTTACATGACAAATTTGTAGATGGGTCATTTCCAAAATTAGTCCAATGACCATAAAACTATCTTTTTCTCCTTTTGTTCTATTGTTGAAAAATTTATAAAGAAGCTCTTTGTCAATGATTTTGGATTTTACAGCTTTTGTAAAGTAGGGACCATGAAATATTAGACTTTCGTAAATCAATATTCAAAAATATTATTCAAAATAGTTTATATTATATTCAAATTTATCATAACTTCTCAATTCTTTTGAGCTCTTTATCCTGTTTGGGAATCAACAAGCAACGATTCATTAATATTAATATATTATATAAACCCAATGAATTGAGATTGAGAAATTATTATATGCTCTGGATAAAAATAAAACATAACAAAATATGTTTTAGGTAGAGCGTCAGCGTCACCAACAATGGATGTTTTCATCACCCTTCTATCTCTGGGATCATCTGGCTACAAAAATTTACTGCAAGAAAGAAAGAAACTGTATGACTATCTAGCAACATCTTTGTCTTCATGTGCAGCCAGATTTGGAGAAAGACTGCTTCAGACAAAAAGAAATCCAATATCACTCGGTAACTAGAATTTTCAATTAACCTTTAATATTTAAGAATAACCTTAGTCTTCTCTAGTAAGCAATAAGGACTGTTTGTTTTATGTTGTACAACCTTTGTTAGACAAGCACTTAAATCAAACTATACGCTGTACAATTGAAAAAATTTCACACAAAAAAAAAGTGAAGTGGTGGCATTCGACACAAGATCGAGGGATTTTGGGTTCAAATCCTATCAGAACAGTGGGCATTATGCCTTTCGGAAGACAATTTTGATTGTGGCATCAATTGTGAAGCGCTCAGAGCATGGCGAATACCTTTGATAAACACTATATTGCTATCGTTTAAAAAAATGTAATAATCAAAATGAAATCGATAGCTTATTCACTCTATTTTGAATGAATATGTGGTTAGGGCTAAATAACTTTTTCATTCTAACTTTTTTTTATCTTTCATTTGTCTTTTCAGGTTTGACTTTAACTTTAGATGACAAGAGCATAGAACCCACAGAGATTGGTTCCATGCTATTCACTCGATTTGTTTCCGGCACAAGGTAATTTCTTTTAAGTTTTTGAGGTTTAAAAATGTTAGAATTAAAAGAAACCATCAAAAACAAGGGATGCAAAAAGGAAGACATTGGATAGAAACCAGTGGCGAAAGTTTGTTTATGATGCTTAAACCTTACACCGAAAGGTAAATTGATCAAGAAAGAAAGAATTAAAAGCCCTTGAAATAGCTCTAGTAAACAGCACATTTAGAAATTTCCTTGGCATTGACTCCACCTGTAATAAGACCTAAATGTGTTGAAATAGGTGTTAAAGTTAAAGTTCAACAAAGAGCTTTGAGAGCGATGTGATGCATACATATGATGAATAGGCCAACATACAGAACAACCCATTTACGTATAACAGTACAGTTCAGTTAGTGATGTAAATCTTTCAGATTTATTAACTATCAAAGTGGACTGAATTTAATGATCTGATGTTATCATTTTGTTTTGTGGTGTTTGTCATGTTGGTATATACTGTCCTGCCTGTTATTCCTGTTGCCCACCTGATCATCCATTCCTTTTAGTAATAGTTGCATTAAATTTTGTATTTGCCGGTTTAATTGATAACAACTTGGTAAGGTTGTTCTAAGTGTGCCTGTGAACCTTTTTTAATCAAGTCTTGTCTGCTTTCTCATTTCCTGTAATGTCTGTGTGTCCTGGGACCTCCTGTGTTGGTAGTAAATTCTTTCTAAATTGTAGAATTTAAAATGGCCTTTTTTTTCTTTTTCATTCTATGCAGAGTGATTGCTCCTGGAAAGACTAATCAAGTCAGTGGATATACATTCAACAATTTTGGTGCTCACAGTGACAACTATCCTTGTGCTTATTTGACAGCAGCGGCAGCCATTGGCATGACACGAAATGATGTTGATTTGTTTATAACTAGATTAACGAAAGTTCTGAGTAAAGTGAAATATGGAACAGACAATGCAACAGAAGTCAGTCTACCACCAACAGTTTCATCTTCAGAAGATGTTCCGGAGAAAAATGGTACACAGGAATCAGAGCATGAAAATTCAGCCAAAAGTGAACCAGTCACATAATCCATAACCAGAATTGTGTTTATGCTTGGGAGTAAAATTAATCAAATTTGAATACAGTTCAAATTCAAACTGTAGCTGATAAAGACATTATCTGGATACAATACTATACAAAGTTTTGTTTTTATTTAATTTGGAGTTTTTGTCCAGAAGGCTGAGGATTATATTATAAGAGAAATAATTTGTTGATATTGAAAAAGCCCAGGAAATTGTCAAAGAATTCAGTGCCCTATATTTATCATGACATATATACAGTGGAAGTCGGATTCAACGAGGTCATCGGGACTGACGACATGATCTCGTTGTATGCGACCTTTCGTTATACGCGACGTCGGGTATAACAAAAGGTCACATACAGGGATTTCAACTGGCCTCGTTGTAGCCGACTTCTCTTTGAATGCGACCTCGATGAATCCGGCGTCCACTGTATTTCCCTTGACGAGAGGAAGACTCTCAAATGACCATGACAATTTATTTTTTATCTTCCTGGAATTATTTTCTTTATAGCAAAACTAAGACTTCACATCCTGTATCCCCCAGCAGGTCAATTCATTTTTTATACTTTGATTCTGACAAGATTTCTCTTTGCACATATAGCCGGACAACCAATTGCATTTTAGTAAAATTGTGTAAACGTAAAACTAAAAGACTTAAAACCACAAGACTTTAAAATTTTGACTCAGCTACCAAGTACTTTTGGAAGGCAAGCACGTTCACTGACCCCTAGATGGGCATTGTTGTTGTCTAGAGGTCATGAAATGAAGTTGCCCACCACGCAGATGTCCACAGACAAATCCCAGCAGGGATGCGTTTTTATGGCTCTGTTTGGGTTTAAGTCCTTATCAGAGATGGACTACATAAGGATCAGAGATGGACTACATAAGGAGGTCCTGCCCGTGATATAACCTTTCTGTGTTAGAAAGGGCGTACAACTACAAACTTTGACACCCTAGACAAATTTGGGGACCAAATGTATGTGTGTGTGTGTGAGAATGATAATTTGTGATTTTCATTTCATTGAAGAAAATAAAAGCAGATTGCAGACAAATCTTCCATGATATTTATATTTTCTACTTGAATTTTTCATGTGGTTATTTTTTGGTGGGGGGATGGACTTCTTAACAAACATTATATTAAGCAGCACCTTGATTTCATAGTCAGTCTATGATAACAATAGGACTTGGAATACCTACAGGAATTTGACAAGACTACATTACAAGACCAACAAGAGGGCCATGCTACGAGTTGTTAAAAAAGTTAATATGAATGAGGAAGTGATGAGCTCAAGGTGGTTTCCTTTAAAAAGTTAAGATGGGTTTACAGTCTGTATCCCCAAATTCTCACAGACTTAACATCATAATTTATCCCCATTCAAGCTCTAACCCCCTCATCCTCTCTGTACTGTAAACCACCTGTCTAGCGCTTGCATCATCATACTGGCAAGATCTTTCTCGGCCTATAGCCAGGTACTATAATTTGCACAATGGTGAAATGAGGAAAAATGTGTGGGAAGGATCTTTCCCTAGGACTCAAAGGCAGAATGACCCAGTCTGGATTCGATCCCAGGATCTCACCAGCAATTCAAAAATGCTAACCGTTACACCAGGTCATTTAGGTAGTTCAAACCAGCACCCTCACATAGGCACAAATTTGAATTAGTCTAATAACCCTACTCTACTCAAGTATAAAATTGGGTACAAACTCAAACTCAAAGCCGCGTATTGGGGAAAGTAATCTGCACAAGACTAGTTCTCTACATCTTCAGGTATATTAATTCCCTTCACAAGTAAGCTTCCCTTGTGTCCCAAGCTGGAAAATTATAAGTCGCAATCAATGTTCTGTTTTCTAACAAAACTTGGATTTGTTTTAAACATGCATGTGAAAAAGGAGACAATACAATACAAAACAATCAAACAATCAGTTCAATTTCATGATTTATTCAAAAAATAACTAAAATTCTAATAAATGAATGACAATAATAATTTACACTCAAGAATGTGAGAAATGAAAATCATCCTTTCTCATGTGCTGATGCAAGACAAATGAAAACATGAAACAAATTTCACTTCTGAATGTTGTCATGATGTTTCACTTTGTCTGTCTGGATATTCTCCTTTCAAAACTTTCCCATCCCGTGTCACAGCAAAATTGTAGTCACTGCGACTGTCCAACATTTTCTCAATCTCCAGATCAAGATTTTCTTTGGTCACAAATGACTTTGATGCAACCTGAAAGTAAAAGATCAAAATGAAATTCAATTATCTTACAGAACAGAAAAAGAGCAAAATTCTCTTATCAAGCAATCCTTAAAAGTTGTAAAGTAAATTCCAAGTAGGTAGGTCCCTACACTACATCAATATAGAATTTAGAAATAACGTGAACATAAGCACATCTGAGAAAATATCTTACAAGTCTTTGCAATATATTAGGTATGGTTATAGAGTTATATCCTGGTTAGATCACATTACATCACTTCTGGTCCATGTCAAGGAGCATTTAGTGGAAAAGAAGATCTATCTTGCTTACCATATTTTCTTTGAGACGCTGTTCTGCAGCCAGAGATTCCTGTAAAAGTTGTTCAGCCCTTTCTTCCATCTTCTTCTGTAATCTCTCCTCGTCCAATCTCATTTCTTCCTTTTGCCTGTCTTCCCTGTGTAAACAATAATAAATGATGGATTTCTATCTGTGAAAGCATTTTTTTAGCATTAATATTATCTTGGGGTTGGTCATGTCAGCCAGTTCATGAATGGATGAAAGAGTAACTGCTACTACCTAAATGCACAAAAGGTGGGAAGAAGGCATGGTTCTTTGCATATATGCTGAAAAAGATCCATCAGGGGTTGATTCATTTTTGTGTTTCAAAACAGGTTGAAATTATTTCAGGTAGATGATTCTTTAAATAAATGGTCTAGTCTTGTTCCCAAATACCTCCTACGAAGACATATCGTACCCATTCGATCCTATCCATGTTATCCCTTGTAGTGCCTCATAGTACATAGCAAGGCATATATATACAGTTTTGACAAAGTACAATAATTTATGATATTATTCAAATTACATATTATGAGCTGGGGAACACCATCACCAAGCATAGAAGTAGACTAATCTGACATGACAATGACATCATTTAATTACTTGCTGTATAGGGGTTAGTTATCTTTAAACTTCAAAACCTGACAACAGAATGATTAGGGACTAAGATTAATTTTTACACATTTGACTCATAACAAATTGATATTACTTTATATCACATTTACACGGTGCCACTCTTTCTTCCTTGATTTCAAGCTAATGGTTGCAGCAAACAATAAAGAGTGGAAATCACAAGTTTAACTGTATTTTATCAATGTAAGCAATGAACATGTGAATGATGTAGCAATCAACTACGAAATGAAATAAGAAGCATACCTTAGATCTCCAATGTTCTTATTCCATTGCATTAATTGTTGTTCCATCCATTCAAAATCTGCAGCTTCATCAAGATCATGTTGCACATTCTCATCCACTTTATTCCCAGATGCTTGGGTTCTTAGGTAATGTCTGAAATAATGTTTTAAAAAACAATAAAATATCCATCAGGTACATACCTACAACTCAATATTTCTAGATCATAAACACTTTTCCGTTTATTTGAGAGGGAAATGTTGTGATATTCAATTGAAATAACAACTAAATTTCTTAACGCCATCACCTCATGAATGAGAAACTGTTCCTGTATTGTTTCGAATTGATCTCTGGAAACAAACCAGCCTGTTGTGAGATGTTGTCCAGTCACTTACATTTTGAATTGAGACTTGATGAAGAGAAGATTTAAAACTGCATCTATCAACACAAGACGCAGACAGCTTTGAGAACCTTTCTAATCTACATATTAGACAACGAAAGTAAATTTTGTTTGAATGATAATCAAAAAGAACGAAATTCAGCAAAGTAGTGAAGTAAGTAATGTTGACGACATATTCACTGGCATCCAACATGACCAACTTGTGGTAACACATCTGAAAAAAGTTTTAAATACATCATCTCTCAATGTCCCAACACATTCATAAAATTTAAAGGAGCAGGCACTGGAAAATACAATAATAGGAATATGACATGATGGAAGGGGACTAGTGCAGTTGTGATGTCCCTATACTGGAAGTGTTTGCCAGGTTTGCCAGATAGGCTTATCCATAAGATAGTGCTAAAATAGATTTGTTTTTGTATTTTTGACTTAGAGAAAAAAGAGGGGTTACCACCCTGATTAAAAAAGGGGGGTTTCAGGGGGGCTTCCCCCCCTGATCAAATAAAATAGTGAGTAATTTGCACACAAAATTAGTGTGGTCTTAAAATAATAAACGGATCTGGCAAAAAAAATTAGATGTAAACAGTAGGGACACCACAACTGCACTAGTGCCGATGGGAGTAATAAAAGTTCTGAGTCTGTAAACTGAAACTGTGTGGTAGCAACAAATAGTAGATGTCCTTCCCGACGTAACAGAGTTAGGAAGAATTTTGCCCAGATAGCGGCCTACTGTTTTCGGTTTCCAACTGCTTAGGGGTCTTTAACGTACACAACATGCACACAGGACCTCCCTGCTCATAAAGACCTAGATATTTTTATCACTCACCTTATAGCTTTCATTGACGACCTGTAATGCATGTACTTGACTCTAAGTAATTCATTTTCCACTGGGTCAATTGGAGTGGGTTCCCTCATGTAAAATTCTTTGGATTTTGCCAAGGGCAACCACCTTGGCTTCCGAAAGCGAACGGATTGAATCATTGGATTTACATGTTTGCTACTGGGCAATAGAAATTTGGAAAATCTGAATAAGGTCGACATTTCTAATTAGATCCACTTGATAGTCAAACACCAGTATTGTTTCCAGAAATAAGCCGACCTGGTGCCGACCGCTATCGTGGGTTGTCTGGAACAGCTAAAAACTTGAAATAATTCTGTTTTCATAAAATATTCGTGGTAGAAATAATAAGAACTGAGAACACCATGTTCTCCAACTCAATGTGAAAGTGAAAGGTCAAGTTGCCGATTATTTTGTTTCCGGTACAAACATGACCTTTATTGTTGATTGTGTTGACTTGATCCTTCTCATGTGAACTCGTTTGTTGTCAATTTTGGAGGATGAATGCAACAAGTTACCAAGCAAAAGCTGTTCTTCGCAAAGAAATAAAGCAGAAACTCAAGGCTCTTACAACCACAATTAAGAACGAACAATCGGCAATATTATTGAAGAAGGTGCAGGGCCCAGCGGATCGGGGTTTTGATCTTTTACTTTCACGATTCACAGCTTTTTGTTTTGTTTGGAAGGCTTGGTTGGGTGTTTTTTGTTGATTTTTGTTTACTTTCAAATGTGACTATACTTCTATTATAATAAATGAAACAAGATTGGGGGAGCAGGCACTGGAATATTAAGAAATATTAAAGAAAGGTACAAAGTTTCCATTAGATGGAAAGATAAATGATCAGTGCCGAAAGACGAAGCCTAGGGAAGAAAATAAGATGAAAAAACATTTTTCGTCACCACGGGGGGTTTGAACCTTCTGATTAGCCGAGTGGTTAGAGGCGCTGCTCTCTAATCCGGAGGTCGTGGGTTCAAACCCCGCGTGGTGGCGAAAAATGTTTTTTCTTCTTATTTTCTTCCCTAGGTTTTGTCTTTCGGCACTGATCATTTATCTTTCCATCTGATGGAAACTTTGTACCTATTATAATGAATGGCAAGGGAATTAAATATTTTCATACCACAGTGCGGTTCAGATACCTTGTCTAGACAATGAAGATTATGTCGATCTACTGTATATCTATATAAGAGAAATATACAGAGAAAAAACATGAAGCAGTCATACGAATACAAGAACATTTTTAATGATAGATAGTGATAAAATTGTTGATGTTGATACAAGAGAAGTGTCGATTTATCAGATGTCGATATAAGTGGACTGGAGTCATTTTTCTTTTTCATATGTATTTTATGAATGCCTTTGATTTTCTCAACAGGTACTCAAGTCAGAGGCGTACAAACAAAGTCGAAGAATCTCAATTTTTCTGCCCATGTCAGATGAGGTGAACACTTTACCAATTCTTCAGTCCATGTTCTCTGATAGAAAAGAATGTTTCATTCCTCAGTACAACAAAGATGAAATGATTATGGTGAGACTGGCTTCATGGGTAGATTATGAGAATCTTCCTACAACATCTTGGGGAATCAAACAACCTGCTGAATTTGACCCAAACCAAGACGCTTTAGTATCAGGTAGGTATTCATAGTTCTTTTGCTCAAATTTGCACATTGCTATACAGTGGGCGCCGGATTCAACAAGAAGACGGCTACAATGAGGCCAGTTGAAATCTCCATATACAACCTTTCGTTAAACCCGGCGTCACGTATAACGAAAGGTTGCATACAACGAGATCATGTCATCAGTCCTGACGACCTCGTTGAATCCGACTTCCACTGTATTAGTATTATTAGTAAAATGAGATAATTAAAGACTTGTGGTTCTCTTCTCCTTCATGTTCAATTAAATTCATAGTTGTTAAGAAAATCAAAGAAGTTTATAAAGTGGTTGACATAATCATAACTTTGAAGTAACATTTTGTTAGAAGTACCAGATTATTAGATGGAAGAAAAGATAGCAAAATAGCTGCATGCAAAGTACAGCTTTTCAATTGAAAAGGCCGTGGTTAGGGGACACGAATAATGCTTCCCCTAATGGGGGACACGAATCTTGCTTCCCGGCAGTAGATTTGTTCAATTTATGTCATAAAGAAGATTATTTTATTGTTTGCTGCTTTTCGCCA
>JAULCB010003906.1:0-11934 GCA_032358575.1 Dendronotus rufus | reverse complement strand
TGGCCAACAAACGGTATCGTTGGAAATATGCAACAAAATGATCTGGCAACACCGGCGGAGAATAACTACAGCCATAATCTAAACACTAATATATAATATAGCTTTGAAAATCACAGTCTTCACGTCACAGAATGTTTCCGACTGGTTCTCTATTGACGCCATTACAGACTGCCCACTACAAGGAGTCTATTACTATTTCAACCATGGCACATTTGGCAGGTATTTGCCAATTCATGGCAACTGTGACAATGCGTTGTGATAGGACTGGAAGAATCTAAGAGCCTAGGAGTTTAATCATGAATGACTTTCTACAAAAATATATAATGCGGAGAAGTGTTTAAGATAAATCTAAACGAAATGAGAAATTAATGACACAAACTTCATGGGTTGAAGTTCAAAAACATTTTAACACGGACAAAAACAGATCAAAGGTAAGGTTTGTTTGTTTGTTTGTTTTAGAGTTTTACGGCTCTTCAACCTCCAAGGATCATATCATCAGCGCCTGCCCGAAAAAGTAAGTTGATAGTTTCAGTTAAAAGATAAGAAACAGAAGTAGATTATTTGTGTGAAGAGAGTACATATCATGGAACAACAATGACATCATATTAACCTATCTAACATATACAAATATAAAATAAACCAAAAACATAGATTACAAAGAATATCATCAACATCATACTAAAATAAACCAAGTACACAGATAGCATAGATTTCACTAATGAAAACCATCTGACACTTTTAAAGACTGAACGGAGCAACAAGAGATATCAATATTAAATAATGTAACTCACTTCATAAAGAAACAAAAAGCTGGTCAGCAAAGTAAACTTTTGTCAAACTATGAGAAATATATAATATAGAAAACATATTAAACAAAGGATTACCTAACTAAAGGGGTTACTGTTTCGAGCGTCTACAGCTCCCATCAGTTACGGTAATTTAGAAAACATAGAAATCCCCAATATCGTGTTTCCTTCTATAGTAAGAAGACAATTCCAAAAGAAATACACAGGAGGACCAATAACCAATATCAGGAACACAAGCACTCAAGGCAGGTAGAAAAAAAACAAGTTCTCAACAATTATCGTAGAAATGCCATGAACTTAAGATGAAATTAATGAGGTAATTAAAATATATTTGAAAACCAGATTTGAGAATATAATAAACATTAGAACTAAAAAGTTACATTTACGGTTTAAAGAGAAAAAAACCTTTACAGAACTGAAACCATAAATTATTATTTCTAAATGATTCCAATTCCAATACAGCATAACGACTATCTCAAAACAATAAATGCAATTAAGTTTAAATTTCAATTTTCAAGCAAAAAAACGCTTTCAGTATCTTAAAGGGAAAAGACAACGTAGTGAATGCAAATTGAAAATTCATTTTCATTTTTTAATATTGCACATAATAGAGACTTGTCTGCGTACAACCAAAAGTTGTATTATCTGCTTCACAATTTCACCCTTTTTAGCAACATACAAGTTGGCAAAGGATTCCATTATTGTCACGTCCTATGTCGATAAAAGACGGAACAACAACACCTCGCCCCACACTGACTCAACGAGGCTTGGATCAAGAGATGTGTGTGTGTGTGTGGGTGCAAAGATGTGTGTAAAATGAACACGAGTAGTAAACGTCCTGCCTGGTAGATACATTAAACAAAGCCAAGCCTAGGCTGTCCCCTCCCACAGGCAAGCTAGTTCAAGGGGAGTTAACTGGGAAATAGTGTGTGTGGTGGTTGCCTCGAAAAAGAGACCAAATGTCGAGAAAGGATAGAGTTAAAAGTCATTTCGTATCAAAATTGTACCAGAAAGATGGAGACCAATCATCTAAAAGCGATAGCGTTGCATTACATTTCTTTTAAAACATATTTTTAACACTTTAAAAACTTTTAAGGTGTCTCACTGTACCACATCTTTAAAAAGTGAAGATTTATTTCAAAATCTAAAAACCCAATGTGTTCAAAACATATTTTTCTCTAAAGGGACACTCACTACCTATCTCAATGTTTTTATGGCTTTCAGTCCCCTCTCCCAGTCAGGTACAGGTCACACACACATCGAATCAATACCAGATTGGTAATCTACATCCTACCCATACTTTCCCAGTTAGAAGAGACAGATTTTCAAAGAAAATACGTCCCTTGAGTATATTATTATCTCAGAATACTGACATTGTCAAAGGAACCAGAACAGTCCTTATCCCTTTCAAGTAGAATCATATAAATCTATCTCTTATTTCATACATAGGTAGGCTACAACTTTGACACAACTCTCTTACAAAAGCTGGTACATATATGTACGTATCATCAACGCAATAACAAATATTATAGGCATACATGGAAGTGATAAAAAGATGGGACTATGGGACATTCTTACAATGATGAAACATAGCAGCGGTAAGTAAGTAAATATCGGCCCTCCTTCTGTCTTTCTCGTCTTACACCAAAGGCTAACGGTGACAACAACACTACAGGATAAGTAGCGATGCATTCTGGTCAGAAATGGCACATGGCATAGTGTGTTCTGTACAGTTCAAGATAAGGGCAAAGGTTAAAACACATCAACTCATTTACTCACTTTCTGTCCATCTGTCTGTCTGTCTGTCCATCTCTCACACACACTCATTGTATTCAAAAGTAAATTATTTGAAAACAAAAAACAGACAATTTACACACAACAATTTCATGTTAATTACATACACGGCTAAGATCATAGCCATCAATCCCAGCGTCAAGAAAAATATCGTAAAGTGCTGTAATTGTGTACCAATATGCAACGATGTAATGTATGAGTTCCTATTAAAATGCCATTCAATGTCCCATCCTTAATCTATATTTAGCCACAATCCTTCTATGAGAAGACGGGTGCAGTCACCCAATACAACCCCCTAGGAAACCAGGAGTTGGGTGTTTGGGTGCTGGTACCATCCTCCAATCAGTCTGTCATCCGTCAGGAAATGTTTACAAACATCCAGCACTCTAGTGCCTATTTCCCTCATTCATTCTCTCTTCATCAACCAACCTTTGGGTAGAAATGGTCTTGAAATGATAATACATATATCCCACGCTCAATCAGCATCATGCAAACAGCTGAGTTTTCCATTAAGAAATAAAACAAGTGTTGCCTCAATACCAACACGTTCATTTACAGATAGAATTATCATTATAAAAATTAATATACAATAAAACTTTACATTCCAATAGTCAGGGAATACCATCAAACTTCTGATGCGTTTGTTTGGGATGAAAATGACTGTTTAAAACCGTTCTCTATATACAACAGACAACACAGAGACAAATTGTGAGGATGGAATCAGGAATGTCGTAATGCAATAAATACTGCTGTGCTTATCTGAGGAGTTGTGAATAAAGTACATTATTTACATGTCCGTTTGATACAGTCTTTGACAGTAGATTCCTTGCTTGTAACAACATGAGAGTATGATACATATAGACACTTTTAAATTCGTAATTCGTATATCACCATCTAAATTCTGACTTTGAGATCTGTAGGTATATATGTTTAAAAGAGTCTTTTCTCCATAAAACAAATAATTTTATAATCATAAAAATATATAACTTTTTACAATCATCAAGAATTAACGGTGGAAGTTGAAATAATCCTCTTTTGATTCCAGAGATGGATAAGATACAGTCGGGGTCCCTGAACACTCCCAGCCTCGCAAGGCCAGGGATACTTTTATTCCCACACGTGACAAGCTTCGGACAATAGCCCTATTCTCACCGCATTGTTCTATTGTGCGGTCGAGTCCATGAGGATTATTGAAGCGCGTAATCTCCACTTTGAATGATGGGAAGAAGAGAAGCAGCGATAGAACACGCTGGTAGGAGGAGATTCAATTGATTTATACGTTTCTATCAAACCAAGCCTGGCACGGAAAGGTGCTCAACGAGACTGACGGAAAGACAGAAAGAATTACACTTTGACATCAAAGATATTCAACTGAGTATTGTACCAGACTCCTCGACATGGCCACACACACACACACACACACAAGCGATGCAATAGCACCCCAAGGAAAACGTTTGTCCGTTACCTTACGGTTATGGAAGATACGAATTTAAAAAATAAAAAAGTTTAAAAATCAAATTTCAAATTTAATAGAAAATCACATCCTTTTCATCTTTGGTATCTCCGACTGTTACCAATTTCTTCTCTCTAATGGCTTCTCCCTATTTCCTTGTTAAAATCATCCATACAATGATAAATTGATAAAGGTTGAAATGGACTATACATCCAAAGCAGGGACAGTTAACTAACTGGCCAGAGTCGCTATTATATCATGATATAATACATGGACGCGTCTCTGGGCATACATTTCAAAGTTAAGAAGCTTAACAAAATTTGCTCGAAAAATACACCCAGACTTTAAAAAACCCATTAAGTTTCACATCTCCCTTTGAACATTGTATTGAATTATTTTGTTGTTTGATGAATTCTACTCACCAAACTTGTTGGAATGACACATAGCATTCCTAGATACAAATAGACTTGAAATCTTACATCATATCAAATCAGTCAATTCTTTCAAAATTTAAATGTACAACAAACATGACAGATTAGATCAAGTTCATAACTTGTAGTTATAAAAAATATCTAAAGCATCGCTCATATCATTTGTCGTATAAACATAATATATTGTTGAAATTTAAAATCAATTAATCATACAAACAAGAAAAAGAAATATCTCCATTTCCTTTCCCACATTATGAATGATACCAGATCTATGTCGTCATCGTCTTTGCCATTTCCATCTCCATTAGCTGCCATGGCTGGTCTCTACACCCCCCCTCCCCGCTATCATTCTACTCCTGGCAAACATGTCAAAAACCATCACCACATCGATGTCAACACTTCAAGTCTGGCGTTATAATTCTCATTTATAGATAGACGTCTATCTTATATTGAAAAAGAAAAAAAAATTATTGTAAGCATTCCCTATATGTTTATAGTATAAAATCTACCCCCCCCCACCCCGTCAGTTTATATATGATAATACTACTATAGTATGACTAGCACGTCTTCCAACACACAATGTCTGTCTGCCCACCGACCACCGATGGGGATGACCACCAATGGTGGGACTTTACCGAGACTGGTGGAGAGGAATGGAGAACTTTGCCCCAAACGGAGACACGTACTTGATGTCTGACTGGGAGAAGATGGCCGACGGAATGCCGAGGTCACACAGGTACAGGCTGCCACACTTGGTCGAACACTGGAACAGGGGCAGCACCTTGCACAGACTCCACTTGGCCTGCAGGCCGGGGCCCTGGGGTGGGGGGTCGAGGGCCAGGATGGGGGACCGGATGTCGCTGGTGATGTTCCAGTTGAGGATGGCCTGGTACCACGACTGGAGGCTGAGGGTCGGGTGGAGGGCAGAATCGAGGGCACTCACCACCAGGTCTATCGTGGTGGGAAGACCTGCGACACAAACAAACACAGAATATATTTATTAGTTTGGATTGTAGAGACGAAGGAAGCAGGCTTTTTCTAATTACAAGAGAGAGAGAGAGAAAGTCTTGATTAAAAAACAATTGCATTCTTGTCCAGTCCATTGTTCCTTTCAAAATAATTCTAAATCCATGCTATAAAGCAAAACTTCAGGGGTGTAAATGGCAAAAAAAAAAAAAAGCCTGAAACATTTCATCATATCCCAAAGAAAATAGCAATGTGGAAACAAAAACTAATGAATGGCTTTTCAGTCCACTTGGATAGTAAAAAATAGTGTGTGTAATCAGACCATTATTGGCTGAAGATGGACAGGCCTTAAAACGTGGGCTAGAGGTTGTCCTTACGTTTGACGGAGTGAATGAGGACCCCCCCACACATCCTGTACAAGTCCACCTCTTTAGTGACGTGTTCGGGGATGTTGCCGGCGTTGGGCATCAGGATGGTCACCTGGACGTTGTGGCAGGCCAGGATGCGGGCGGTGCAGACACCCAGAGCCCCTTGGTCATGGGCCCCGCACAGGAACACCACGACCGGCGTCTGGTGGTCATTCTTTGGCTGGATTCTACAGCAGCAGTGGAGGGATGGACAGGGAGAGAACATTATGGACTTGATGGTTTGATAAGTAAAACAAAATATATGTTGTCATGAATTGATTATTCATTAAAAGAGAGGATATTACGTTATAGTTGACACTAAGTCTTGGTGAAAAATAATTTTTTTAAAGTGTTGATGACAAGTAAAAAAAACACGAGACTGATATTACATTATCTATTTTTGTTTTGTTGTGTCTCATCTTCTTAAAAGAAATAAATCCAGCCGTGTGTACGGTTAGACTCATAGGGATGAATATGCAAGCAATTACTCTATATCATTCACTCAACCACTACTGGGTTACTTACCATTTTCTTTCAAAAAGCGTTATTTTCAAAAGTAATGATGAAGATTAAGAACAAAAAAAGAAAATTAAAGCTAAATCATTGTGAATAGAAAAACTAAGCACAGTAAAACCTTGTTCACAGGCTACTTTGGGACAAATAACAAAACAAGGAGATATAACAAGAGACAACATATAATAATTGTATGTACTAAACCATCTATTTGGATGGTTTCTTTTTCAAAAACCGGTCTCTAAGAAAGAAAGAAGGCACACAGTGCGGGGGGGTGGTGGTGTAACAAGGTTTTACTGTGTACAAGGTGGTCTTCATGCCTCCTTCCGTGGCCTACTACTCTACCTGTGGCTTCCTCCTATCAACTGGATGATGATTTCTGTGGCAGCCCGTCCAAACGATTCGACCTGGCGAGGGAAGGTCAGGCCGGCGTTGTTGGCTGCCTGGCACACCTTGTCTCTCAGCTCTAGGCTGACGGAGGGAACCACCAGGCCAGTGTCTGCAATAAGAAACAAACCAAACAACACGGTCAAAGGTTTCCTAGCTACACTTCCCTCCTAGACAGGGGTGGTTATGAACAAGTAACCCGAAACATTTCACGAAAATGAAAACCTGAAACATTTCACAAAAATGAAAACCTGAAACATTTCACGAAAATGAAAACCTGATACATTTCACGAAAAAAAAAACTGAAACATTTCATAAATATTAAAATCTGGACAATGTTACTAATTCTCCTTACCTTTCACCTCCTCTATGTTTCCTATCTCTGCTATCATCCTGTATCTTATGGGCTTTTATACTTACTTTATTTTTGTTGCAATGGAAAACAGAAATGTTGAACCAAAAGACTATGGCTTTTCAGTCAACTTTAATGATAGTAAAAATATTGGAAATCAGAGAAGATATGAAAAATCTACACTCCATTTAAATTTAAGATGCAATTAATAGAGTTGGTAGTCCATTTCCTTTAAATGTTTTTATCTCAACTCTTGTATTAAATAGAGAAACCTTTCCCAGCAGACAGAGGGTGCCCACACAATGCCTAATAAGTATGCTGGCCTCCCTATGCCTACCTGTGTAATAGAGTTGCGGGTTGGCTTCGGGGACCTGGATCTGCTGTTTGACCTCTGTGCTGTTACTGTTGTTGCTTTCCCCGGCCAGGATGTTCTCATCGTGGCGGTACTTGATCTCCGACCTCGGGTCACACTCCAGGCTCAGATCCGGAAAACTGTTCTCGATTTCTTGGAAGACGGCTTTCTTGTTGAACAGCTTCAGGTTGGATTCGAAATCAAACTCTTGCAAACCGTTATCCACAGGAGCGCTGAAACATTCGCTGTTTTTAGCATTGGCCCCCCACTTCCCTCCTCGTTCCATCTTTCTCGGACTCGATTCCCGTTTGGGAAAGTTTGAATTGTGACCTCCGCCTCCTCCTCTGCCATGAGACTTCACGTTGAGATTTCCTGAAACCGTCAAAGCCAATCAATAGTAAGAATCAGAAGGCCCTTGCAATGCATCTCAGATCTCAAAGTGAATAATAATATGAACAGATTTTTCATGAGGATAATAATAACAGTTTAAAAAATCTATAACATACGGCAATTAGCAGTATAATGTAAATTAGTGCATATAAAAAAAGAGTCATTCTAATTGGATCCAATTTTTTATCCAATCCTTCTTTGGCGCCATTAACTTTACTGATGACAACCAAGATTGGATGCATTATTCACTTTCAACATATTTATAAAGGATTATAGTAGTGTAACACTGATGCTTAAAACTTTGATATAAGTGTGTGTATATAAACTTGTTCATGGCCTCTAATTTGTTATATCCTCTACTTACCTTTTCCATTTCCATAGTGAGTGTTACCGTCCGTCGGCTCATAGTTAGAGTCTCGTGTCAAATTGCTACTCATGCGTGGTTTGGGCCCGAGGCCTGTAGCCCCTGCGTCTGTAAACCGTGAAGGGCTGTCGGGGGGAGACAGCTTTCTACGACATCCCCCTTTGGTCGGGGTCGTTCCGTATTTACTGCCTCCGGCTCCTGGAGACGAAGTGACTGTGAAATTGTCGGCCGCCGTTCTGCCGTGAGTCTTTGAAGTAGCCTTGATGATTTTGACAGGGGATATACAGGTTGGTTTCGTCACATCATCAATCTCTTTGGTCATTTTCGAGGGAGTCACTTTTCTGTCTCGGATCTCTTTGGCTTCTAATGGTGAGTGGATGATTTTGATGTCACAGATTGTTGTAGAACTGCAAAGAATAAAAAGGCCAATTGATCGGGTGGAGGAAAACAAATGTCTTCAACTTTAGTACCTATATATCGACGGTGACAGTCGCAAACCGTGTAAGTCTAAAAATAGAAACATCTTTTTTTTCTTTCTTATTCGCATTATAGAACTGTTATACATAGCCTTATAACTCGACCGTGTCTCTACAACCAATAGAAACGCTTCAAATAGTCATATGCGCAATCCGTGTAACACCATTGGAACACAATTTTGACAGCGCAATCCAATGACTTCATTGGCGCAAACCGTGTATAGTGTATGTCTGAGAAGAGCGGTGATTCAAACCGGTGATTATCTCGAAACGATCAAATTTGACTACGGATTGCGACTGTCACCGTCGATATATATGTTTCTGATAAAAAAAAATTCTATAAAAATTAGTACTTATATCTGCATGAGTAAATTGAACAGAAGTAGGGTAAGCTTATATATCCAAATTCACATAATGAAATCACACATTCTGGAGGTATCTTTTACCTGAGGTTTACTTCTGGTGAGTCGCATGGCAAGCCATTGTGAAATGCGTGTGCAATGGTGAGCGTGTTCATGTCTGTGTCAATCTTCTGGACGTGGCCTTGGTACGAGCCAAGGGAGCCACAGTCGATGGACACCATGCAGCCGATGAAGTTGCCCTGGCCGGATCCCGAGGAAGGCATGGTTACAGCCGAGTGTTTCCACTTCAACTCTGAATAAACTAGGAAAAAAAAAGATAACGATATTCATTAGCATCCAAGATTCAAAATTAAAAAATAAACTATGCAACAGAGAAGAAGGTAAATAAAAACCTTAATAATATAAACAGTATGATTGCAAAATAAGACTGCTGTTCTACCTATCGACATCAAAACGTGTTTGTGACAAAATAGTTTGAAAATGTTTAGGTCAACACCAATATCAACACATTGTTGAGATTTAGAGCATTATAATATACTGACACAGATGGCACCTCTAAGTTTAGAGGTGAAAGTCTCTACGTCCATTTCAAAGCATCAAAATCATCCCCTCAGCCTACCTGTGTAGCTAACCCTGATTGTGTGTATGGAGTTTTCCATTCATTTATCAAGACATTTTGGATGCATAAATCATTTCTATTTCGTACAAAAAAAGAGGTATGAGTGAAGTTCACGATTGGCGACAAAGGTGAGTGTGGTAGAGAAAGGTAGGCAGTAGTGTTGAATAGAAGGGCTGCATCAATTGGAGAGAATAGAATGATAAATTCAGAGTGGTCTTTTTATTTAAACACCAAAAACTGCCACTCGTATGAAAACAGATATAATTTTACTTCACACCCCAACTCACCCCGGACATTGAATACCATTTTTAGATGTTATTTTGTGTGTTAAAAAATAAAATGAATGCGAAAAAACAAAATCATAAATATTTATTTTATACACACGTTATACTTTCGTCCCAGGTAAGGTCGTGCTAAATATAGATTTTGTTTTTGTTTTTTGTTGTGTGAAGGGGAAAGAGGGGTTTCAAGGGGATTCACCCCTTGATTAAACAAAACAATGGGTAATTTGCGCACATAATGCCCACTTCATTAAAATGACGAGGAAATGCTTGGAAAATGCCATTCAATATTGGGGTATTATGATTTTTTCAGAATATCATTTCAATTTTAATAAACGGAATGAACTGTTTAGGTATATAAGTCTACAAATAGACCTCTTGAAGATGATTAATGTGAATTTATACAAATTATTACTCCAAAAGGAACAAAATATGATCTGAAACTTTTTTGTGAAATTGAAAATAGGCTGTGCTTGTTCCCAACCGGTGTTGGTCTAGTTTTTCCGGTGTTGGCCAGATAATTTTGTTGCATATTTTCAACAAAAACCCTTGAAAAACTAGGCCAACACCGGTTGGGAATTGACACTTCCTTGAAAATACATTAGACAGCAAGACAGGAAACAACCACCTAAAATAATGTTATTAATTAGGTACAGACTGTTGTTTATCAACTAGAGAATAAATACTTGACCGTATCTGTGAAAGGCAACAACTACTAGTAATATTCTATCTATTTAAAATCTTAATAAACATCCTGTTTATTGACTATATCGTGAAATAGTTACCTGGTCCTCAAGACAAGAAGTTCAGTTTCGATTTTTTCTTGTGGGAATGAAAAATGAAAATGTCTGCTGTCTTTCAATAAGGGAAACAGTGTTATGAGTGTCCCTTGAGAAATCAGTACCGTTTAAGGTTTTATCAAAAGACTTAGACAGCGATGTAAAATGGCATAAAATGAATTCATAAACAATGATTACTAATCACTAAACTGGTTAAACCAAATGAAAATAAGCAAAGAAAGTAAGATTTATTTTTAACTTCGGTTCAGGGTTGTGATGCTTCTGTCTGTGAAAGCGGAACTGCTTAGCATGATAAAAATAAAAGCAAACAAGCCTTTCGAAATAACAGCAAACTACTTATTGTCTTGATCAACATTTCATCACTTCAATCATAACTTAGCTCTTCATGTATACCTCATTCAAATTAAATTATCGGAATACAAATTATCACAGTTTACAACAGTTTGTATATCTGGTAAGCGATACCCATCGATAGATTGACCTTTCTCAGGTCAGGTCGAAGTCAGGTCAAGGGCGATATTAATAATATTATGGTTTGGTTCGAGCTTTGGTCTCGGAGTCTCGGCCGGCGTGAGGTCACTTCGGTCTATCTCGCTCAATGGTCGGCGGTCAGGGGATTGTTGTCAAGTTGTGAACTTTACGATGGAAAGCATGACAATGACAATTTGCACAGCGGTAGTCAAAGTCAATAGCAAAGCTACCTGCCATGATATAGACTAGAATATGAGAACTCAGAGAAATTATAGTGAAAATTACTTTTGACGCCTGATATTTAAGTCTTTATTCTTGGTATAATTCCGGGGACATAATCCAGGAAATTCTTCAACTTGTTTTTTGTTATAAAAAATGCATTAAGTTTATTCATTAGGCCCGTTAGATAGGTTATATCCATTACTATAGTGTAACCGACTTGTACTACGAACCACCAGTATCTCCATTGTAATTCTTATTCCCCTCGACACACAACACGTGTAATCACCTGTCCCCTAACTATGTACCTAAGAACTAAGAAGACTGCGTTCTATAGCAAATAATGTATAGCGTCAACACTAGTTAGCGATCCTACATGACAGGAAAACACCTTTGTCTTTGAATGGTTTGAAATTTAAATGATTTCTCTCTCTCTCTCTCTCTCTCTCTCTCTCTCTCTCTCTCTCTCTCTCTCTCTCTCTCTCTCTCTC
>JAULCB010003795.1:0-11938 GCA_032358575.1 Dendronotus rufus | reverse complement strand
GGCCAACAAACGGTATCGTTGGAAATATGCAACAAAATGATCTGGCAACACCGGCGGAGAATAACTACAGCCATTTATTATACTCTTAGCGCTCCACAGTACCACGATTTGACACTGACAGACAACGAACATAATATAACACATCCGACGATACGTGCAGGCGCGTTACAATTTTTTCGGACATAGACAACGTTATCTGAAACCAGCGGGACCTCCGAATTTTACATCCGTCTCCGATAGGACGAGGAAAGTTGTGTAAAGAGTCTTTCCCAAGAACTCAACGTCGGAACCAGTCAGAATTCGAACCCTGGACCCCTCGATCACCAGGCGGATACGCTGACCAGCTGCCGGCGTCACATTGGCCCAGACACTCTTTTCCAACCTGAATTGTGGGCTTGGTAGCTTCTTGAGAGAAAGAAATATCATCTAGACCCTATCATCCTTCTGTCTTTTGAATTGAATTCATACATTAATTCATTTTCGTATAAGAAAGCTCGCTTCCGTACTGGCAAGGCGGTGTTGTTGAGGCAAGCGGGGCTTCGACCGCCACCGGCGACGAAAAGGAGCGATAGTTCGTTTCTTATTTCTTCGCTTAAGACGGAAGCCTCCGTCTTTCGGCACTGTTCATTACTTCCATCTTCATTCCTAATGAGTGCATCCCTGTATGTTGTATGATACGAAACCAGAGTTCAATAAGGGGTGGTGTTGGTGGTGGTAGCCTAGTGTACTCGAGTACTTATACAAATACAATAACGCTACGGCGGTGCTTTCCACCAGTCGATTCAATTAAATCGTTTCGATTCGATTCGCGTTCTACGCGTCGAATGGATCTTTGAGGGAGAGGGAGGGTAGGCAGGAGTCGACAAATTTTGAGTGACGCGCTCACGGGACAGACAGCGGGTTGTTTCGTTCGTCGTTTGTCGTAGATAGTTTGTTTGTAGCGAGAAACGCGACACGACTTATTGGTGGCGCGCGTCGCGTGGTCTACCCTGAGTCCGTTCCGCTTGTGGTATGGGCAGCCAAGTCGGTCGGAATGGTGTTGTGGCATAATTCGAAAATGCAGTTCCCTAAATAAGTCGTCTTTGTTTTATTGTTACGTTAGTATAATATATTATATCAAAGCAAGGTGAACGCATATTATATTATGTGGGAAAGCTTCTGTGAAAGACGAGACTGTAAAAATACTGGCTTTGGTTTACTCTATAGCTTCTAGTTCTAGCAGCCGTTTGATCGTCTATTATTCTTATTGAAAGGAGAAGGTGTGAATAGCAACGAGTACTCTCCAGTATTCCGTGGATGGAAATATGAAATTAATGGGTTCAACTATAATAATTGTGGTGCAATTGTGATTCCTGTCCATCAACGTGATTGAACTACTCAATTATTGTCCAGACAGAAACCGGTGGTATTTATTAGCATGGAAATTGTTTTAAAAGATGTTTTAAAGTATATATAGTTATCGGCAATACTTAAGTTATGTGTTAGCGCAGTCTGTGCGTACGCGTGTTGTGATTTAGCGGGCGCGGGCCATGCGCGTGTTTTGCTACGTATCTTTTCATTATTTAATTTTATATTAAATAAAAGCCACCGTGCTAGTAAGTGATTGAATAAATACATTGAAAACATTTCAGAGAGCACTTACCCACGGTCTTCATCATGCTCTAAGCGCTTCACAATACCACATGTATCCCCGGAAGATAATTAAACACGTAACACGTCGGACGATACATGTAACCTGTTTCGCGCATAATATACTACACTATTATCGGACTAATACAACGCCAGGGGGACCTCCGAATTTTACATCCATCTCCGATAGAATGGATGGTAACAGTTAGAGTAACAGCTCTAGTCTTGAGCTAAGCTGAGCCGTCCACTTTTAAAATCAATCATGTTTTTAACCACCGGAGTTTGTTTTTGTTATTCATTGACTGAGAACGGCTTTAATCGTCCTTGTTTTGTTTTGCTATCATTTGCTTTACACTATACCGCGTTCGGAGTGATGATACCCAGCTCCATGCTCAGTCTTAAACTTAAATGCTGAATGAGGTAGATGCCGCCAATAACCACCTTTGACAAAACACAGAGATGGGACATACTATGGGTCAAGTAGGCCTGTAAATCTTCAGTCAATTGTTTGATTTCAGACAATCCTATGTTAGGGACTGCTTTATAATTGAACATTGAAAAATAGATTTTTGTTCTTATTGAAAGTCAATTGTAAAATCCCTTTCTTGAATTGTGGAACATTTTCCGACAATTTTGTGGTGGGCCATTTACAGGCCTGGTCAAGAACAACAACAAGCAGGTGATCAGCCCACTTTTAAAAGGAGGACCGTTATACTGATTCTAAAGTGCTTTGTTGCGTGTGGCGTGACGCTTTCACAGTTCGCTACGTACTCCTTCACCGCCTTGAACTTTGTACCCCTAGGCTTCCCCTCCGTCTGTATAACCACCTACCCTTTCTTCATTGTCGTGATCCTCACCGATTCCTTTTGGATCATTCGATACATTAATTAATTAATTTATTTTCGCAACGGATGCACAGTTTCTGGTCTCAACGCGGCACGGAGGGGACGGGTAGAAGGGGTGGAGTGGGGTTGGAAGGGAGGAAGGAGGAAAAAAGGGGGAAATATTAACTCAAAATTTAATGTATTCTCTCATCCAAATAATAAAGAAGCAAAGAAATCACGCGATTGATTCATACGAGTTGTTATTTTCTCCGTTCGTGTGTATATTATTATCATTATTATTACCGCTTGGTTTTGATACTATCAAATTACTATGCTACCGGAGAAAGAAATACACAATCTATTTTACCGTTGTGCCGAGTGATACAACAATATTATACACAAAAGACTGAAAGTCCTGCACACTTACCACATACCGCTGCGTTGTATTGAAATGCGCGGGATCGTCCTCACCGATCGACGCCGATCACACTTCTCCTCACAATAATAATAACAAGCCGGCAAATTATTCTAAAATCCTCAACCGTTTATAAGGGATTAACAATGACAACTTTCTTTTCACAACGTCAACCAAGAATATTAATAACTTAATCCTAAAGCAAGCTATACACTCGTCCATTTCAATAGTGCCTTTTTTTCTCACCCAATGTACCTTGTCTAATTCCAGCACATTAGCAGCTTTCTAGCGTACTACCTACTACGATCTTTCTGTCGGATCGTCGGAGTTTGGTCCTTATAATGATGTCTCTCAAACCTCATCTCTGTCTGAACGTTCAGCCAAGCGAGAATAACGTTCTCATAATAGTATCATTATAGGTTGTTGTAGACAGGTTGGGGACGAACTGGGTTCGAAGCCAATCGGAGGTCGAGATTTCTTTTCTGTTAAAATTTTCTTCCCTAGGCTTCGTCTTTCGGCACTGCTCATTTATTATATTACAATTATAGTTGTATTTTTCTTAAGTGTTCTCCGCGCCACAAATACATTATACTAACGCAGTATAAGTATAAGGCATTGGATAGCAAAACAAAAGCCATGATCCCGTGCATTGGTTTGCCGATGAACCACCCAAGAGCTAAAAATAGTATTCGTGAAGCATTATTTCCTGATCGGACTATACGTTGCTAGGTGGATAAACAAAGATACATTTTCCAGAGTGATAGGCTTTCTTTCTTTCTTTGTAAATGTACCTTTAGTACCTTTCGATGTGAGGTTTACACGTCATAAACCAACTTTCGCCAATGATTTCTATCCAATTATCTACTTGCATCTACACACTTACATCCCTTCTTTTTATAGTTTCTGTAATTACTTCCTGCCATGTTGTTTTTGGTCGACATATTCTCTGGGTGGTATAGGCAACACGATATAATTTAATGTGTTCAATCGGATCAAAATGTATAATATTATATTCAATCATGTCCATTGATTAGGTAACTGGTCTATAAATCTCACTATATACGATGTATTTCTACGAATATCATAGCTACCGTTTGTCATAAGGGTAGATCTATACCCCTATCGCGCCTCTTCACGAATTGGCTTGTTCTTACGAATACCCACGAAAGTTTTTCCTTGAGGCAGTTTCAGTTTCAATTGTTGAATCCCTTTCCAAAAATCATATTTTCTTCTAATTCTTGACCGCATTCAAAATATGTTTTTTTCTGTCAAAAAGGCCAATTAACGGTTCAGAATATTATGCTCTCCAACATATCATGAAATATCGATATTGTTTTAAATCGAAACGCTATGCCAGTATTGTAATATACTATCATTTTCAGCTTGGCGGAAAGTGCTTTTCTACAACACATTCTTCTACAAGGCGAGTAGCGAAGCACACATTATGGCTTTCGAACAACAATGGTGGGATTAGCGTGCTTTTTAATCAACCCGTTTTCCACACCTCAAAATTGTTTGTGTGTCGGCCAATAAAAGTATAGATCCGTTAATGGCCTTAGCTCCATGCCGCGAAGGGCGACGGTTCCAATGCAATTTCTCCCACGATAATCCGTACAATCAACTCGTTAGCTACTTTACAAGTACGCGTACCTACCGCCAATGACCAGGCCGCCGTGTGAACCGCTTACGCCGTCAAAAAGTTACACATAATTGACCTGCTTGTGCCTATCGCATAGCTGTACATGGCCAATCCTTTACTGAATAATTGCAATGTATACTGGCTCGCAATGGATGTGGAGTCATCGAATTACACGGCGTTGATATCGTAGTTATGTCTTGAAATAATAATATAATGAAAACAAAACAAAAACAACCTCTGGATAATAATAATAAAATACTAAAAAGCATTTATTATAGTGCGCTTTCCATAAAAGTAAATATTTATCTCAAAGCGCATAATAATGATATAACTATAACATGCGGCTTGAGATCGGTAGGTATCGGAAAGAGAACACACCGTTGCATTACGTCTAACACTACAGACAAAAAACAAATTGTAGGTTAACTCGTCGGATATAAATATAACGTCATGGTATTGTTTATTAGAACGCATCGCGTTTTTCTAAGCTACAAATCAAGGACGGTATCATCATTAAGTGGTGGTCAAGTCATTAGAAGATGGGGGATCGGCGCTGTTATAATCCAAGAGGTCGAAGAGCCGTAAAACCCCCCAAAAAACAAACAAACAAGAAGAATGGGTACAGGGTGGCTTACACTTACGGGTCAAATCAGAAGTCCTGATAGTCAGGTTAGCGGTTCTACTAATCGCTTGGTGCTTGACTGACCGACAAGACAGTATCGTATCAATCAATTGAGACAATTTTTTGCCGTATAGTTTCAGTTTCAGTCATCACTTCTCTCGATTTGAATACCTCTATGTCTTTCTGTCTGTCTCTAGTCTGTCTGTCGGCCTACTTCTCTGGTTGTCTCTCTGTATAATGTGTCTATCTGTCTCTATATTATATATGTATTTTCCCCTTTCTCCCCACCTTCCTCTCATACGTTTAATTCCTTTAATATAATATTGTAGACTTAAGGACTGACTATCGAGTAATAAAATATAAGGCTAGTAGTTACAATTTGTGTGTTTTAGTATTATGTGTATCAATAAACAATGGCGATATGAGAAAGTAATGAAATTCACGTACATAAATATTATCGTATGATGTGTTATTTATTATTGTGTTCGTTATATCTGCCAGGGACAAATTATGTGGTTTTGCGAAGTGCGTAAAGCGTGATGAAGACCGTATTATTCAAGAGAAAATAACCTTTACATTTCATAGCATTTCCATTGTGTCTAGGAATTAGATAATGAACTGCAATCACTGATAGCCAAAACATTTGAGGATTAGACATTCACGGTAAAAACTGAGATTTGCCAATAGGTGTGAGGCATGTGATGGGTGTCATGATAATAAAAATATTGCAATATTATTGCGATTTCTCACTGACTAGAAATAGAGGATTTTGAGTGCGTCCGTAATGTATCTTCGGTAGGCCATGACCATGTCCATCTGGTCCAAAAACCACGAAGAACTGGCCAAATTGGCCCAATCTCTGCGGGAAAGAAACGTGGAGACACGACGGCGTTTAGGAAAGAAGGATCAGAGGACATGGCCCAGCGATCCATCGGGAGCGCTGCGATCCAAAAGTGACGCTACAACTACAACAACAGCAGCATCAGCAGCAGATGTCGTCCACAAGGACCGCCATGAGCTCTTCATCGTCGACGACGAGAGGACTAGGCTGGACTCCTTCAGCAGCGGCGATTCGGCCATTAGTCCAGATTTTCACCGATCCAGCCTTCCCTCAAGTCCTCTTCTTCTTAAACGGTCGAACGGGGAGATCAATGATAATTCCTCTCTCGACGGTAATTTATTGGAACCTCTTTCGTTCTCACCCACGATTCTGGATACAAAAGGAACAACAATTTTGCCGGATGATCTGTCAACAAAGTCACTTCCTTTAAACAGTTACTCTTCCTACAGCTTCGTTTCATCATTTCCGGCTCCTCCTGGCGACCCTCTGGACAAGACTGTTACTGGTTTCAATGTATTTCCCATTACTCAGGCTCAAATTGCATGTGAAAACGCCCCCTTACCGGTCAACGTTTCTAGGTTTGAGACTATTGGTGATAACAACAGCTGTTCAAATCAAAAGAAATTATCAAACAGCGAGTTTATACAGCCTTCAACCGCCAGTTGCTCAGCATTTAGCGAGAATAAAACTGTTCACAATCATGGAAGAATATTCGTGACGGACTATTCTTCAAACTTCGTTAGACGTAAAGATGAGTCACCGTCTTCTATTTGCCTCGATGGAAACGTTGATGATAGCGGGCTTGATGATAAAACATATCATATAAACGATTCACTGTTAGGGGCGTATTCGCCGAGTGAAGGTGATCCATTTCGGTCATATCATTATAAAAATGGGCAGCACGAATCTGCATTGAAACACATCACATCGAATGATGAGTTTTTTCACTACGACGATGTTGACAGCAATAGACAGGAAACTCGTTTGGACGGATTTAATGATGCTGAAACTCCTGTCATTGCTGTGTCTGAGACAACCAATGAAACTGAATTGACTCTGCCATCAGAACGAGACTCAGACGGCCGGATGAAGGAAGAAGTGACAAACACCTCCACCGTTTCGAAACTTGGGACTGTTTCGTTTCGGGATTCACTTGGAATGGGAGATACAGTCGGCAACCCGTCAACGTTGAATATCAGCGATGATCTCAACATTTTGCTTATATCTGTATTGACAAACCACAAAAGGGAGCAGATTCGGAAAGATATTGACAACTCTCAGGTTACGAAACGAGAACCATTGACGGAGAGTTTCAGAGAAACTGACTTCCCTTTAATCAAAGCTGACGTTTATTCAGATCCCAGCCATGTTGGATCATCCAACATGTCGGCGTCTTCCACCCAAGGAACAGAGTTTGACTCGTTTAGTACCACTAGCCGTCCTAATCCCATTCAGGTCGACAACACTTCCTCCACGTATAGCCATCTGTCAAGTAGTCAACAAAGTGCTGCTAGACATCACGCCACAATATTATCATCTCCACCGTTACCGACTCCATCATGCCCTGCACCCTCTCTAGTGATAGCCGATACAGTTGGTAATGCGGAGTATGTTACTCTTCCATCTCCCATGCCTAGAATTAAGACCGCGTCTTTCACAGTCGACGACGACACCGCTGCATCTTCAGTTGAAGCAGGAGACGGGGCTTGTTATGGAAACCACTCTTTCTTACCCGAAACTCCTGTCAATTATAGACCAGTGCCTGCCTCGTGTTTCCCTCCTGCGTCAGCTTTGCTTTCCAACGTTTCTCCATCAATGATAACAGCAGTGACTAGAAATGACCCAATACCTTGGCATCAATTTCATCCAGAGGTAAAAGCAGAGTTCTATGGAGAAAGTACTTCCCAACCAGTGCCTGGGATATCTTTTTTGTCATCTGAAAATGCCAGCCGTCTCAACTCGTTACCAATTGTGACGCCCTCCTCATTTGCACACGGTGCTGTTCCAACGCCAAATTTACTCACAGCTGCCATGGATCACAATCGCTTTGAGCAATTTGGCAAGCAGGAAACGACAATGTCTAATTTTCAGCAGCAATTGACTCCCCAGAATCGGTATAGTAGGGAAGTACCTCTAGGACATGACCATAGCATTGTTGGCAGTGCTAGCTCACACGATACACCAACCAATCAGTATCTTTTCAGAGACACGTTGGTAGATGTAGACCGTGCAAACACAATGAATTCGACACCAAAATACGTTTTCCAGCAGCGTTCCTCGCCTCTCGTCCTGATTCCGATCCATAACAATTTGATACCCTTCTCGCCTATGCCAGTCCAGGGAAGTGCGGAATGTGAACATCTCAATATCCCTGGGAATTCGAATTACTACACACTAAGCTCCTTTACACAGGACAGAATGCCTGACCGTAGCAATGTATGGATGCCCACTAGCTGCAGTAACCAGTCATCGGCAGTAGATGATAGACATGACCCGCAACTCGGTAGCAAAAATCTATTTTCTCACTCTGAAAATCCCATCCCTTTTAATCCCAACAATAATGATATTGCAAGTTATGATGTCTGTGGGAAGTATATTTTTTCTGCGTCGACTTCCTTAACTATACCGCATCCAATTGTTGAACCCCCACCCCCAACCCAGCAGAGGTTTCAAAAATTATGTCAACCTCTTCAAACTCCTCTTCATCAAAATGTATACAGAACGGAAAATAGAATGGTCCAATCCGACCCACGCTTTGTTGCAAAACTTCCCGACGTTGACAATATTAAACCAAGTGTTGATATCAATAACAATAACAGCAATTCTGAAACAAGCGGCATTAGTACTGATACTTTTGAAAACAGTCCAGGTTATGATAGGAAGAGAACAGTTAAATCGGGTCAAACGGATTCATCTGACTGTTTAGAAGATCCGGTCGAGGGGTTATGTAGTCATGACGATAGAAGTGGAAGGTACAAACGCGGGGCACCTTCAGAAGAAACCGTTACCATGGTGAATCCAGAGGGAAGAAACTTCCTTCCTGAAAACAAATCATACTCGAAGGACAGTGGCTCTCAAACGGACTGGTTTGTTCCGAGCAGTCCAAGCAGTATGATAAATCATCAGGAATTTTCCTACGGCTCTTCTCCGGGTAAGATCGACATTCACGTGCACCCAACAGTCAGTATACACGATTTTATAGCAGGTAGACCCGTCACCAAGTCAAAGTCAAAGGCGAATAATGTCGTCAACCGCTCATCGAAGCACGCATTGCATCAGAACGGAAACAAACAACACTTGAAACCAATGAGGAACGATCGAAACGACCCACCAACTCTATCTCGAGGAGATTCCAGTGAAATCTGCGATTCTACCTCCTCGTCGTCAACGTATTGTTGGGATCGCGTAGACAGCGTAGTGGCGGATGTAAAGTACAAAAAAGGCAGCGTTTGCACAGGTTGCGGGGAAAAGACGCGCCGCCGAGAGTTGCGATGTTCGAATCATTCACGGGAAAAAGGTACTGACGTAATGACACATTTTGCTTCAAGACCCTCGCAAAATGCAGAAAAGGTACCAATGGCTAAGAGCTCTCGCCACACGAAAATAAATGATGTCAACAACAATATCGCTTCGACTAAATCAAAAATAAACAACAACAACAATGTATTAAGATCAAGTGACACTGCAACAGTGCTTTCTTTATCAACATCGTCGAGAAGCTTTGTTCGTTTTAAGAACAGAATCGCATCTGCTGACCGTTCCGCTAATTCTGAGCCAGATTCCATGTATTCGGATTCAAATGTGATTACGCTTACAGAAACAATACAGAGGAGGAATTCAAACGAGGACGCGTCGTCATTTCGTGACGGGTCGAACAAGAAGAAGTCTAAAAAATGCAAACTCGTAAAGAACGACGACTGCAAACGCTTGCTGCACATCTTGAATCATATGGAAAGGAAATTCTCATCACTGGAACTCGAATTAGTCCGGGAGGATCTCCACGACCTATCGGTGACTTTGCACAAACAGCTAGAAACCAACAGACTGACGGTATGCGAAGAGATCGAGAACAGGAACAAATTGTTTACTTCTGAACGTTTTATCAAACGCAATCTTCTGGATGTCAAAGCAGACAGTGAAACTACAAACGTAGTAGTAGTAGTAGAAGAAACTGACCCCAGGTCTAGATGTTCAGGGCTAGGGAAAGAAAATTCGAATGGATGGAAATCTTTGGAGAATAATAGTAATAGAGAAGAAGTGACGTTATCATCAAGCACGGCGGATTGTTGTGTAGACAAGAATAAGTGTGCGTTGTCTTGTGTTTTAAATCCGTCCAACCATGAAGAACAATATGTTTCAGAAAAGGGGGACATAGTATACGATTCCAAGGAACATGTCCAGAGTTTGCGCATGAAAACGTTCCTTGACCAAGCGGAAAAATTGCATACAGAGTATTCCAAGCCATCGTCCTATATTTCGTCAAATTCTCCCCCAACAGCCTCACAGATGCATTCGATCAGTTCTAACGGTTCTAACGCTTCGATTATCCAAATGACGCACTTTTTGTCCCAAGAATTACTGAATCGCCCAGCAGTTGATACAATTGCACTTTCTCCAACAGGAGAGTTCGCGGAGAAGGTGAACTTTCAAGATCACATAGATGTAGATTTGGAGGTGTCCGAATGCTCGACAAATCATATAGAAACTAATAGTAACGCATACGAGTATAGCCAATGTTCAAACCAATACTCACAATCAGGCCATGATTTAGTACTATCAGACGTGACTAACGTCAACCGCAGCGGTGTTGCAATAACTACGCAAACAATTCGTAATAATAGCGAGAGCCTAACAAACAATTCAAACGCAGTGGCAAATGGCGTCGTCGAAGCAGCAATAGCAACCACAGAATCCAAACAACACAGTATCTCGCCATGTCACGATTTGAGCGACGCCAACAATACGAATTACACAAACGTCGTAGCAGCAGTCACACTAACTCATAGTCATATTCCCTGTAGTGTGTGTCGCGATTCAAACGAACACCCTAACCGCGTTGCTTTAGATCGAGCGACCGTAGCATCGATTACAAGAAACGCAACAACTACCGACGAACAAATTATAAATGGTCGTGTTGCCGGCCACGAAGAACCTGTTTCAAATGCGAGCTTTTCAAGTCAAATTGGGCTCTCTGTTCAGTCTCAGTCGTGTCCTACAACCACAACCCCAACCCCTCCCTCCGGGCATACTGCATGTCCTCCTCCTCTTCCTCCCCATCCTCCTCCTCCTCCTCCTCCTCCTCCTCCTCCTCCTCCTCCTCCTCCTCCTCCTCCTCCTCTCCTTTTCTTCAGCCCGGGTTATTCAGATTTCCGCCCCATTCAATTTCAACCTTCTTCAGAGACGAGAAGTCATCGTCAAAGCCAGGGCGGACACCGAGAGTCGCCTGCCCCGAGCCTCGAGGGAGCCTCCGTCGTGACGACACATCCAGAGGACGTCCTTGACCGTGACCTTGACCTACAGACTACTACTGCTAGCGTCATGGAGAGCGATTCCCAATACGCCTTCCAGATGGACCGGGAGTTTGACAAGCATCTGGCCGACATGAAACCCTACGTTCTCAAACTGCCCCATAAGTCAGGTAGGCCTTAGCTATTATTTTACACGAATTTATGATAGCTTTGTCAGACTGATCGATGGCGTAATAATAGTCTCAGCGTTCGATTCGAGGTCGAGTCGTGCATGGTTCGAATCCTGGTCAGATGACCCCCACGGTATGCCCTAGGCAAATTTTAGGAAGGCATTTTACATGCACAAATGACTGATCACCTGCTTGCCGTAGTTCCTGTTCCATATTATTTCCCATAGTGTTTTAGAGAGCTTTCTGGTGTTGTATTAATATTATCATCCTAAATTGTACATGGTAGATATAAAGGACTGAGCATCTTTTTGGATTGTGCTGAAAAATGAG
>JAULCB010003684.1:0-11939 GCA_032358575.1 Dendronotus rufus | reverse complement strand
CAACTATACTAATACTACATAAAATCACTGAGTGTTAGTTCTTATATATCCGGAAAAATCCCTAAAACTAAAAGGACAAACACAACTATGTATTATTATCATCATTACCACTGATACATATTATGTCACTACTGTAGTGGTGCTTGTAGATTAGACAGTGATTTCTATAACTAATTCATATAATTATTTATATTACAATTACAATAGAATGTTCTAAGGTTTCAAAAATATCAGAGAGATAATCTTATAAACCTCTCTTGCAGAGAAATGTTTGTTTGTTTGTTTTAGAGTTTTACGGCTCTTCGACCTTCTTGGATCATAACAGCGCCGAAAAAGAGAGGATGTAATAATATAAACATAAATATTTTGTTCAAGAACTTGACAATATTTATTTCCCTCCAAATAACTGTAAAAGTAATGAGTGATGGTATCACATATTAACAAAGAAACATATTGAAGATTTTGATTCTTTTGTTTAAAAGCCGATTATCCCATAAAGAAAAGAAAGTAAGATGTGCACCTGAGGGCAGATAAGCAAACAAAAAATAAAAATAAATAAATCTGCATTCAGTGACATTTTGGTTAAATAAATTCAATATTTCAATACCCATGTAAAACACTCCAAAACATTTAATCCAAGTTAGGTACCAAAAGAAAAGGGTTTATCAAAGAGAGTGCTTATGGTCCTGATACACTTACTTTTAATAATAGACTGTCTCAATAATAAATAACATAATGCAAAATGATTTGAACCACTCAAGACATTTTGGAACTGAAATTTGACAACCTTTTCTTCTGTTCCCTCCCCTCTCATAAACATCAACCAGCCGATTACATTTGACCGAGCCAAGCATCGACTAAATGTTTACTTCACAATCAAGACGTTAGTTACAGCAGTTGTACATCATTGTAACAATTTTCAACACATTTATTTTACAATTTACACACATATCTCAATTATGCCTCAAATTTTATATCAAGAAGAAAAGAAAATGTAGTTGGTGATAATTCTTCATTATCAGGTTATGCTGATATGATTAATATTTGCAAAAGTAATAATAATTTGCGTTCAACTTTGAACAAATTATTGGATAAAAAAGACAACTTGATAAAAAACAAACTGCATTAACTATTGAAAAGTATATATTTTGAACACAAGGGAGACACATCACAACAAAATGGAGAGAGTAAGAATAAGATTGATAGTAGAAGTGAAAAAGGAATGGTAAGATCTCTTATTGTCAAATAACAACGATATGTACATAAACTCGACAAAAGGAAAACAAATTTGCTCAAGAAATGAAGAGTAAAAACAAGGGACGAAAGGAAAACTTGCAAGTAACAAGGTAATAATATAATGAAGTAATTTTTTTTCCACTTCAAATGAAACTCAATCAATAGTACTATAGCACATAATATGCAGCTACAGGGTCACCATATTTAGATAGTTCTTGTATGAAAGTGAAAACAGCGTTCTGACTGCTTTTCGAGTTAAAAAGAAAACCAAATAATTTTGATCACAGAGGGTGAAAAAAAGAAAGAAAGTCATGTTGTTATACGATATAGGTACACTTCACTCCTTATTATCACAAAATTGGACATGCAGTCCATTTGCTGACAGATAGCATGTCAACACATTATAGGACATGCTGTTGAAAACTCATTGTGAGAAGTCGAACAGTAGACACCACACAAAATGTTACAAAACAAAAATTGTGTAAAATATATCTGATAGATTACAAAATTTCAAATTCCAATGGGCAATGAAGAGATATTTCAATGGAAATAGCTTTGAGAAGTCAAATTTGATATACATATATATAATTATAATGCAGAGAGACCAAATGAATTGTGATATATAAAAGAAAGAAACAAATTCTCAAACGTAATTTTTTCCCCCAACCCGCTTTAAAAGTTTGTTCAGTACAAATAAAAACTAATAATAATATCCAGATAATCCACTCTAATTCTTTCTTTTCTTCATACTTTCATTGCACCATATTCTCTGACTAGGGAGTAAAGCAGTCAGTATACCTGGTCTAGATTGAAATAACAGAGCCTGTGTATTCAATTACCTTAGACGCTAACTGCAACACTTAAATCACAACAATGAAAGGAAAAAAATAGAACCATATAATTCATATTTTCAGATAAATAATTGTTATTCCAATTCCATCCAATCATTCCATATTATGAAACTTTGAAGAAAAAATGTATAGCTTAATCACAGATATTTAAAAAAAAGACATTTATAATAGAAGGCAAATATCATTTTGCTTGACGGAATATGTTCTAAAATAGTTGAAATGGACACGAATCTATGAAATTTAAATCAAGAGATAGAAATCCACAAGCAGGTAATACTAATATCTTTCAAAGAGAAAATTAAAATTCCAGACAAAAAGGCGTCAGTTTCAGAGAGATTATTTTATACATTTGTTCATTCTATTTTAAGCAATAACATAATGAGGTGTAAATGAACTGTTGAGTAATAAAATCATTTCAAGCTTCACTGGTTATGAGACGAATTCAGTGAAAATAATCACTTCAGCATATTTCTTGCTATAACACATTTACCAGATCAGACTTCATTCCCCGCTATCTTAAGTAGGATGACTTTCTCAGTAAACTACTCAACATAAAAGCCTTGGATGCATGAGAACCACCTTTCTTTCTCGTTATAAAAAAATATCAATCACATAAAACCAAGATCATAATTAACTGGTAAATAGGAGGTTTCAGGTAGGAGTGGATCAGACGTAAAATAAATTGCTTCTTACTACAGTGAAGTACACAGCCAATGGATAGATTACAGATTATCAGACACAAAATTAAATTGGCAAGTTATATAGCGCCTATTCACGATCTTCATCATGCTCTGAGCGCTTTACAATGTCAAATAATTCAGAATTAGAGAGATTGTGGTAGGGATAGAACATTCAAGCTATGAGATAGAACAATATAGCTATGATCACTCTGGACATAACGAAAAGCAGTAATAGAAGTGCCAAGAGCAGATGTTTTATATTTTCATATTTAGATATCAAAAACATTCAGGGAGAATTGGTGGCAAGTCACATCAATCTTGTATGCTACTGCTACCAACTATGTGCACACAGTAGGCTACTTTAAATAATTTTGCTGTATATTACACATGTAAAAAGAAAGCATCTTCTGTTGCATTACACTGTAGACACTGTAGTAGTACAGCTACCGCAAAGCAAATAACAACATAACAGGTTTAAATGATTGGTGCAAATACATCAGAATGAGTATTTACACAGAGACAAAAGCAAACAATAACAAGTTTAAATGCACAAGAACGAGTATTTACAGAGACAAGGACACCGAAAGAACAGTTGTAAACGTAACAAATTATACAACAGATATTTGCTTAGTTTTGACAGTGATTATCCATTCGATCTGCCTCTGGAACATCCTGCTGTTGCAAGACGTGGCCGACGTAACGTCCCCCAATGGGTGGCATGTTATCAGCCAAGCCTTGAGGGGGAGGGTTCGGTATCTCTGGCATTTGCTGCGGGTGTCGCTGTTGAGTAGAAGGGGGAAGATTTGGTCCATAATAGGGAGGATAATTGCTATGCGAGTGGTTTGAGCTTGGCTGGCCTTCGCTTCGACTGCTGGTACTACTGCTGCTACGACTCAAGGTAGGGATCTGGTCGTAATCCGTGGCCGGGAAGTAATGGGCTTGTGGTCGGGGACTAGAAGAAGTAGCGCCTGTCATAGTAACATTAGCCACACTGCTAATCAAATTGCTGACTGACGTGTCTGCTGGGCTTTCAAAGTGGACACAATGGAAAACCTTGAAAAGGAAACAAACATATGATGTCATTCACTTCGCCTTGCACAAATTATTTCCATTGTTATGATACACGAAAAGAAGTATGAAAACTCCTGTTTAAATCTACAATCAGATTATCTAAATACATTGTATAACAACACTTACTAACTAAATTATGAGAAAAGAATTAAGTTGAATGACTTTTTATAAATGTTAGACAATTCGAAATGTCAAGAGGTCTTTCATATATATACCAATTCAATAGCCTTTTTATTAATGGGTTGTGTTTTTGAATGAGTGTCAATTATCTGTTGATATTTGTCTCTAAACCTCAATGATAGAATTTGATAGCATGCCTTTTGAAACACCCCTCTTTTCCATGACATGAAGTTCTTCCTTGTCTTGAAATAAATCAAATTTGGTGTTCATGTCACAAAATGTAAAGAGTACTGGTGGATTCACCCATATCTGTGCTTTAAATCATAAATAGATACATTCTGCAAAAGAGCAATGGTTGATATCTTACCTCATTGGCAGTATTATGTGTTCCAACTATTTTGATGAAGGTAACTGGTATGGGATCAAAAGCAACAGTCTGCCAGGATCTTTGGATAAAGAAAGAGCAAATAATAAGATACATCAAAAACATGGTTGAAAATAATACAGATGAAACAAAGAATTATTTTCCCAAATTGACTTCTCAAGAATCTGAACACCACGACTAGATTTCTGCTACAGTAAAACTGAGATGTTTTAAAAGATCTTTCTAAAGAAAGCATTCATATAGGATACTTTGAAATAGATTTAGCATAGAAACAACTTTTCCTCCTCAAATTTGTCACATTATACTTACTTGCAAGCTTCCTTCCTTTTATCTGCTACCTGTATCCACTTTTGTTGATCAATAGACACATCAATGAAAAAACTGTAGCTGCGATCATCACAGTCCCACAAGAGAAGCCTTTTAGGAAATAAATAAATATACATGACAAGTTTGTATTGAATTGAAACTATAATAATCTACGAACAATTTTGCTATTTCAGCTTATTACCATACCTATCCCCTCAAGTGGAGTAGCGATAACTTTGTGATAGGAGTGATATTATAACACAAAATGCTTTTGATGTATGTTTCCATCTGAGGAATTACCAAAAGTTAAAGTAACTTTTCTACAAAATTTAAATCAATGCTGGCATTTCTTTGGATCAAGATCTGGACAAGCAGTTAGGTTATCATCTTACTGTGTCGTACATTATATCTCAATAATAAATGAGAACAAACCTCATGGAAGATAGCATGTAAGGCTGGGCCAGCTGGATACAAATAGCACCACTACCCAGCTGATGACAAGTATAGCCAGAATCCCAGTCGTAGCTACGTGTATTCCCATTGATGAGGGCATTTCTTGTTCTTGAAACTCCCTCTATGACTAAAGCACTGTTCTTAATTGTTGAAGCATTTTCACTCGGCACTGAAAAAGAGAAAACAAAACAGTTCATTATCATACTATTTTCTCCTAAAATCATTAGTCAATATTGATTGAACAAGGACACTGACAGATTTCTCCGTTATTTTCAAGCACTGAACTTCAGCAATAGAACAAACAAAATAATACGAAAAAGGGGTGGGGTGGGGGCGGGAAATGAAGAATGTCTGATCTAGCAAAGATTGTTGCAACTAATAGACTTTGTGAAAGTCGAAAAACATTAGAAAAAGAAGTATCAATCAGACAATTCTCATAAACACCAGTGACATACCTATCAATCCTCTGTCCAATTGAAATGAGTGCGAGGAATACAAGCATTCAAAAGACACCAAATGAAACACTCGATTCACCGTGTTATGTGTTCCAACCACTCTGATATACCTGATAAATATAGACAAAGATGGAATTATAATTTGTATCCCTATACATGTACAAATTCACATTTTATACTTCCAACAGGTCAATCCATTCTAAAGATCAAAATCTTAAATGCTTTTAGTCTAGTAAGAATAATCAATATCAATTTGATAACAAGCAAAAGTAGTTATAACTATACTCTTATGGTCTAGCTAATGACTAAAATAAAAGAATGTGATAAAAATAGTGAATAGAGAAATAAGATTTATATAGCACTCCTTACCTGACAACTCGATCATAAAAATTCAATGTCTGCCAAGACCGACACAAGTAGGCAGTGTGATCAATAACTCTTTCGTAATCACAGTCATCCATTGAGACTTCGATGAAATAGGAATATGATCTGTCATAGAAAAATTAAACGTCTTAAATCAATGTGGAAAAAAATAATCCCCATTGCATCTCTAGAAAAACATAAGTATTGTTTCAAAGAGTCTATTAATAGTAACAGAAATTTAGTAATACTGGAAGAAAGAAACTAAGATGAAAATGAAATCACATGCGAAAGAATGAAAAGGGAGTTCAATTAAAATTACACTGCTTGATAAATGTGTATTCTTGCTGTTGATTAGACAATCATAGTTTGCTATGTTTTGGTCAACACTGAGCATTATTTAGTGCGAGAAATATTTGATATGCATTATTGTCAGTGTAGATGGATATGTTTTCTTTTCTGTACATGTTCACCAAGATAATGTGCCAACTGAAAACATCTTATCTTACATGTAGGTTAAATTTGATAAAAACACTACGGCTAAAAATGTATGCTGATTTTGAAAAAAAAGAAAAGAAAATATCTTACCGCATATCTTTATCCCAAAGTAACAGTTTGATGGTATTGATTATGTAGGCCTGGCCTAATTTAATGACAATTCCTGGACAGTCTTTTTCATCAATGGGATGACGTGTAAAACCCCGATCTTGGTCATAATTCTGAATATCTCCATCCAACAGGGCTGTTTTCATTTCACCTCGGATAACACTGGCACCAAGTCGAACTGTACCAACATTTTGGTCCAAAACTGCCAAGGGATTGAATAAAAATAATTTTTGTTTAAAAATTCATCATGTGTTTCATCTTAGATGATCATCAAATAAAAGAAGAGACAGATACCGGTACACAATACCGGTACACAATAAAACTTAAAACAAAACTCAGCATATATCCTCAATATTTACTCAATAAATAAAACTATCACCAATGAATGGTAACTCAATGAAAACCTACCCTGAAGGCCACGATACTTCAGCTCCATATCTCTACTTTCAGTCTGAGTTTTGATAGCATCCAATATGGAATCTGAGGTTACCAGGCCAGTGCTTCGCACCACGTTCAACAACTCATTCATCTTCATGAGCTGCAGTCGAACAGCATCCAGTATGGGTGTTGGATCTTGTCCTTTGTTGCTCTCTGCCCAATTGCATATTGCTCTGAAAATATCAATTTCTGGTGCACAAAACGAGTCCCTTGAGATAAGATCTCGCATCGAAGTCTGAAAATAAGCAAAAATAAATTCCCATCAATCAATGATTATTAGTGTAAAAAGTAATTAAAAAACCCATTATATATTTATAATTGGCTAAAATTCAATTTCATCATAACAAGACTTACCGGAGATAAAGATAAAAAGTTTTCACAGGCAAGAACGTCCTCTGCTTTCCTGTCCATGAACTCTTTACAAACTGTGCACAATGAGTTCAGACTGTAGAAATAAAGATATTGATATGCATCGTTAAATCGTTTACTACAACTGTCAGGTAATAGAGGGAAGAAAAAAAGAGAGTATATGCACAAGAGAGGAAACCAACAAGAACTACACAGAGAACTTTATGCATTATATACATCTGGCATACAGAAGACATTATATTAATTAGCAACAACAAAAACACTTCAAAAACAATACGCAAGAGAACTTCATTCCCATTTGGATTTTAACTTTGGTCTTCTTTGAGTTGTCTATTGAAAACTACACTATACAATAATCGAAGAACAAAACAACAGTGCTGAGCAAAAAACGTTAAAATAATAGTTTTAATAACATGGAATAAAAAAAAATCCAAAGGAACAATACTTTCATTTTCAATTGAAATTAGATTGAATTGATATGATTTCACATAAAACAATGCAGTATTACCTGTATATGTTAGCTAGATCATAGATGTGACAAACATTTCTTATGTTGAGTATTGCCTTTAGATAGTCAGAGATTGAAGATTCAAGCTCAACAAAGCCAAATCTGTGAGCCAGACTTAAAATATCAAGTAGGTTCTCTTCCTGATTAAAACACGAGAAAAAAAAGCAAACAATATAAATTAAGATTGTATAATGAGTATTATTAAGCTAATATTAACAAGAGTACAATTTCAAAAACACCACAACTTTAGAAACAATAAATATCTAGGTGTTGCATTTCAAACCCACATAAAAATGAACATGACTATAAATATATCTAATCTACATCCTTTCTAAATTCATGGACGACAAAAAAAACAACACTCTTTCCCCTTTTTCCACACCCGCCTCTTCTTACTTTCTCTGCACAGAGACAGCAGAGTATGGTTAATAATCCATTCGTCTCCTATGATTTTATCTGATATGTCAAAAAAAAGGGTATATCAAAATCATAATCACCTAATTACTATAGTAAAAATTGAAAAAATGTTCCTCAAATCTTTTTAAATACTGTACATAGAATGTAACAAAAACGTCAAACATAGTTTCATTTTCAACCAACCTCAATCTCAAGAAGATTCATCCTTCCTGTGTAAATATACTTCAGAAGAGCTGAGAAAGCATTGACAGGTGTATCCTGCAGCTCAATCTGAGTTGTTCCAGGCAGTGACTCTTTCATTCCTCCAAAAAGCATTGCCCTAAAGATGAATATTATCATTTTTGACCAGCAATAGAGACAACAATCTGTACAAATATTTCTTCTTCGCAATAAATTTGAGTAATAATTACTTGACCAACACAGGGCCTGATTTGAAAGGCCATATATACAGACGTTATTAATATATTAAATAAATAATAAATGATTCTTGTTGTCAAAGTGATGTGTGAAAATAGCCTCATATGGCAGTAATTTTTTCATTCACTTAAATGAACAGTAAGAAAATGAGTAGAATTGAAAATTTACCTGAAAAATTCTGATCTTGCAGCTAAAATAACTTTATGGCTACGGAAACGGCACCCATCAGCAACCAAAGTGATATCAGAGTACTCTTCAGTCTCAATAAGTTCACCAAAGTTTTCTGACAAGCTCCCAACATGATCCACAATGCCCACAGGAGCTGGTGATCTCAAATGGTGATGGTCACACATATTGATAGTTTATTGTGTGTAGTGAAGTCAAGACATTTAAGATAAAAAGTTGAAAAATCAAAGAGCCTGTGGAAATAAAAGGATAAAAAGAAATGAGAAATTTAACACAATCAACAACAAATGTATTTCCTTAAAAAAAAAGAGATGACAATAATGTGAAAAAAAACCCCGAAAAACTTTATTGCATTCAAATTGTATTTTATATCATTATATTTAGTCGTTTGTTTTAAGTTTTACGGTACTACAACCTCCAAGAGCTTGTAGTCATAATTTGTTGATATCAAGATTTATATAATTTTTTTCCAACTCAACCAGGTTGATTAAAAACAAACAATGTACATTCGTAGAATACTGAAACTCTTCAAAACATCAACTCCCGTAAAAACTAGATCGTTAAGTTGAACATGAAAGGGTGGATTGTCTTTTGAATAAGACTAATCTAGCAGTTTAGAGAATAGGCCTACTACTTAAAAAGAGATTATTCGCATCTGGATAATTTATATATCATGTACAAGAATATTCTATACCACAGAGACACTATCACAGATATTTTCAGCAAGACAGGACCAACACCAAGTGTTGTTAGTGTTAGACCCCAAAATTGTTATTAAAAATTTTCATGACCTATTGATGGTTTGATCATAAATAATGTTTTTATTTCGAAAACTTGCATGTGCCGTCATAATTAATGCTCAACTCCCGAGTTATGAATGGAAAATTTTGGCGGCCATGTTTTTTCCCACGGTCAATCCACTGTCTCTCACTTTCACACTGAGCGGGTGTCCATGGTGGTCACCGGCTGAGAGTTTATCGCCGTTTGTGTCTTCATATCGTCACGTGCAACCACTGACCAATAAGTCTAAGGCATTTTACTATTTTTCTCATAATTTACGCTCGTTGTGTTCCGTTCATTTACCAATTTTTTTGTAGACAAAAACAAATTTCAGCGGGAAAGCACGGAATCGGAAACAATCGTTAGTGTGTGTCATCATCATAATATCACAAATAACGTGCAAACCCGGGGTCATACTCGTACTTTCATAATGTATAAGTCAAAATAATAGACTTTTAAACAAATTAAATAATATAGGATTATCTACACAAGTTAACGTCCGTAATTTATATCCATATGCATTGTTACACTATTACTGTGACTACCGGAGAAGAGCGGCCATTGCTATCGCGTATTGATTGATTGAAAGTAAGGTAATTAGTTTGTTTGTAGGAATGACGCCGTGAGGCTTGACGTCATAGCATAGTAACTGACAAGTTACTCATCGGTCCGAGACTGGAGTGACCTAGTCTGTTGTTAGGCTATTCTTCGGTCCGGACCGGAGTATAGTCTAATAGGCTATTCGGGTAATAATAGGCTTATTACAAAGAAATTGGACTGCCCAGAAATTTGGCATTAACCATTTTGGAGCCAGGAAATATAGACCTGTCGTCTATCTGTATAATTTACAAATAGAATATGTGATGAAAATAAGAAGGGAAGCTAATAAGAGACAAAGTCTGGCACTCTTTTACAATTGATGTCCCGAGCGGCCATTTTGTTTATTTACACCGGAACTGTATGTTAGTTTTTAGTATTTTAGTTAGGAACTCTGGACCTCGGTAATCACTCGGGACATCAATTGTAAAAGAGTGCCCAAAGTCTAAGTGGTGTGCTTGATTTCCCCCAAAGTGGTGTGTTTGAGCAAGGAATGTTGGAGATAATCTTGATGGACTGTTATATATTGAATTTCTGACATGAAAAGACACAGCTATCACTAGATCTATCTTCTGTCTTGTTGTTCAAAGTACAAACTTTTGTTTCCAAAAATCCAAAATTAATAATAATAAGGTTGCAAACAAATGATAACTGAGACTGAGGATCAACATTCTTGTGCATTATTAAATGTCTCTAGTTAATAATGTGACATTTTTCCATGCAGAAGTAGAATTCACTCTGAACACACTAAACAGAAGTAGACTAAGATTACATTCTATATGATATCTATCTTTCTATAAAAACCAAAACTTGCACAGGGTCGACCTCATCTCATCTTGACTCCAATAAAGGCCATAAAGTAAAGGTAACGGTAATGTATGTGGCAGATGAATGGTTTGCAATTCCACCACCTCAGTGACCTGACTAAGCTATCCCTTATCTATATAGTTGTTGAAGGGTTGCACTATTTTAATTGCAGTTTCTTACACGCACTAAGATCCAACGAATCAATCTGGGTTGGTTCGATTTACATTTTTACGTCGTCCATTGCATCTTGTTTCCAAACACACCTAACCGGAAGCTTAATCAACTCCAAAACATTAATTTCATAACCTAGATCGAATCAGGCTGTGAAACAAACTTTGTCCATCTTAATAAAAGTTATAATTCAGACTTGAAAGAACACAAACGGATTAGAATAAAAGAGCAATTAGAGAAGACGAGGAAATCATAATTGGAGAACTGAAGGAACATAGGGTGAAAGAGGAGAGAAAAAGAAAAAAAAGTTGAAAGGGACATAACTCTGTTAAACTGGTTATTTGTTATCAGAGCCTGTTGCATTGATTACAAGCCAATCGTCAACAAAGGAAATTCTGCGAGGCACCACTAGACATCTCGGACTGAAACTTGAACTTATTTTCTTCGGACCAGCTTCAAAATTGGGAAAGCTATGTCAAGACACGGAAAAATGAGGAAAGCCAGTCATGCTGGGACTTGGTATTTAGCGTCAGGTAATATCGCTCAGTTGTATAATTTCCCTCCCCTCTTGCTCCCCCCTCTCTCTCTCTCTTTCTATCTTTTCCCCTCTATCTCTCCCCTCTCTTTCTCTTTTTCCCTCTCCCCCCCCCTCTCTCTCTCTCTCTCTCTCTCTCTCTATCTCTCTCTCTCTGTCTCTCTCTCTCTCTCTCTCTCTCTCTCTCTCTC
>JAULCB010003573.1:0-11945 GCA_032358575.1 Dendronotus rufus | reverse complement strand
ACAACACTACTAAATTGTTTTGCGATCTCAACAATAAGAGTACCGTTTACGGTACTCCTTACCAATTGATGTCCCGAATTGTCCCGAGGTCCTAAGACCCTACCTAAAATCCTAAGACCAAAACCCTAAAAATAAGACAATTCCAGGGTAAATAAACAAAATGGCCACCAATTACTATATAACACTACTAAACAAAATATGTGCGAATAACCACTCTGACACAATATATAGACCAGATGATAGAAATGATGTAGGAATTTTGCCCAGGCAGCGGTCTTACGACTTGCTCTTTTCAATTTACAACTGCCAAAGGTTCTTGAACGTGCACAACTTGTTCTTGTACACCGGACCTCCGATTTTACCACCCATCTCTGATAGGACTTTTATAATGTGACCATGCCATGTGACTCATGTGGGTTGGGCAATGGTTGCCTTTTCGGTTGATATTGGCTTGTTTAGATAATTTTGCAAGGATTATTAAAACAAAAGTGTTGCAATTCGCATTATTTCGGATAGTCATAAGTTATTTCCAGACAAATTTTACGTCATATGATGGGAAGAATGATAAGAGTAAGAGCTAGAAGAAGGTCCTGGTACGGCCTACTAAAAAAAGGACACACCACGGACACCCACCAACCACTCATAAAACCTCTGTAGTAATTAAAAGATATCCGCAAAAGTCTCTGTAACAGTGACTTTATGGAAATTATAAATGAACAAATACAAATGGCAAAAAGATAAAATTCAGTGGTGGTTACAGTTTCAGTTCAGAGGAAATGTATTTTTTGAGCCCTTTGAAAACCCAAATTGTGAAAAGATAATCAGGATCGTTCAGTATTCTGGACTGTCAATTATTAACAAATGGTTAAAATGGCATGAAAATAAGTATTTAGTTTTAGTACAGTTAAATGTCTTAGATAACCATACGAACTCGGAAACTTGAATGATCATTGGGGAAACAAAAATAAGACGAGACGAAGGAAATGGGTGGTCGCTTTATCCTCGATATTACCTGGTGAAATAGTCTTCTCAAGAATATTGATTAGATCCATATTGGCTAATACTTCAATGGTAATGCCACCTTGAGTTTTTGCTTGATTCAGAAAGGTTTTGAAAAGAATATTATAGCAATTTGAAGAAGGTCAGTCAGCACACATGTGGAAAGTGGAAAATAGCGTAATAATACGGCCAACTGAATTCCGGTACAGAAGTTTTTTGTTAACAACGTGTTGATTGGCCAAATCCAGTTTTCTTCATTTCTGCTGACCAATCATATTATCGAATAAAAAAAATTAGATTTATACCGGCTTGTAGCCGGCCTAGCGATCTGTTTGTTTCAAAATTGTATGACCGTTGCCTTTAATCGACAACGTATTGATGATTATCTATTTTTCAGAGTCTGAGATCTAGACAAAGATAGCTATAATTATTCTGCAAAATCAGAAACAGTCATTGTTCTATTTTCACTTCACTTCCTAGCGATTGCAATTATAAAAATTGTGGATTCGCGCGTTTTTTAGCGGAACTATTATTATATCAATCATAGCAGCAAGCAGAAAGCTGCATACAATATTTACCAAAAGAAAACAGAAAGTTGATAAAATAGAGTGAATGTAAACACTGCAACAGTCAATTTTTAAAAGCGTAGGCTTATTTCATCATATAACTTGCATCTGCGAGTACTTTTATCTATCTCCTCTCGTTCTCAAAAGGTTGCCTCTTATATTATATAGAGGTAATAATAACTAAGTATAAATTATTTGATATTATAGCATACCCCTACCTACCCCCACCCTTCATTTATGCCATTTGTTTGCTTCCCCATTAAAGAAACCGATAATGAAGTAACTGTAACCCTATTTTTGGTCCACCCTGTAAAGATTTAAGTAAATGCGCTGGTCGCTCTGTTTGGAGCCTCTGGGCTCATAGAATAAATGAGAGCATTTATGTAGCTCGTTTCCACGGTCATCACCATCCTCTTAGCGCTTCACAATACCACATTTATCCCCGGCTAAACATGTAACACATCAGGCGAGACATGCGGCCTGTTAGGCGCGTATACAATTAATTGTTCGGACAGAGACCCGAATTTTACATCCGTCGGATGAGAAAAATCGTGTAAAGAGCATTTCCCAAAGGACTCAACGTCGGGCCAGGTCAGGACTCGAACCCTTCGATCTCCAGGCTGATACACTGACCACTTGGCTGCCTATTTATAGTCATAGGGCCGGAGCCTGAGCCTACATAGTTCTGTACGCTTAGGCCGGAGCTTATCGCCGTTTCTGTAGCGTGAAATGAGAAAGCGATAGAAGTAGAAGCTATCTATAATCTGCTGAATATGACGCTAGTCTATCACGGATTACTGAGTACTTTCACAACACACTTAGGCATAGGTCATATTGTACATAAGTAGGCCTACGTATATATCTAGGTAATTGGCGTCACAGCCTAGTGGTCAGCGTATCCGCCTAGGTTCGAATCCTAATTGGGTCCAGCTATCAATATATACACACAATTTTCGTCATCCTGTCGGAGACAGATGTAGAATCATAATTTACGTTTACTCCGTTACTTCCTTCCTTTGCAAATGGCGTCCAGCTTGATAATATTATGTAACAATGAATATAAAATAAATCATATCTAATGTCCTTCTAACTTCTACCTCTGTGTGATATAATACGATATAATATAGACTGTAGCAATTCAAAGAAGAATAAAAAACCCGTCTGCTCTCTCAATCAGCCCCGCCCCCAACTTCCTATGACATAATATTAAGGCTCTATAGAAGAACCCAGAAAAGAGCGTTGATTTTACTTCCTCTTCTTAAATTTAAATCTTAATCATCCCGGTTACAACAGTAACAAAAAATAGGCCCAGTCTATCAATTATTATGATCATAAACATTATGATGATTTGTGCAGCTCTATAGTAGCTGCAGAATTAAACAACATTGTAAATGTAGGTACTATTAAATTTATGTTCTCCTTGTATTTCGTGTAACTTTATTTATTTATCTAGTCTATAGTATAGCTCTCCCCTTGGGTGGAGCACTTTTATTCACCGTCTACATTATATTCTGTTTGGATCTTGCCCTGGATTTCCACCCAGTCTGTTTACACATTATATCTAATCTATACCTATTGTATAGAGTATTTTTGGGAGAGGACTAGTTCTAAAATTAGAACATCTGTAATGCAAAGCTGCAAGGCGATGTACCGAGGTTTCAATTTCACTAACTGAAACTGTAATTGCTGCAATGGTTGCAAAAAAGTTAAACGTGTTAGTGTTAGTGTTATCCAAATATAGATCCTTCGTCATCTTATGATTTATTGTATAACCTTGAATATGACATAATCTCGTTGACATATAATAATAACCCCATTCATATTACCATATTATTAGTACGGGAAGTATTATACTCTAACTCTAGAGACACTTTTCTTTAAGAAGAACCATACACTTCTCTTTTCTGCATTTTTATGATCCCCAGACATTACTGTGAAGCTTGAGCATGAAGTTTTCACCTATATGACGACATTTGATGCGGCCCGTATCATTTTAGGGAGTGTACTAACAGTTTTTCCTAATATTTTGCCATGCGAGGGCTCTAATGCAAATAATAATAGTCATACTAGTACAGCTATAAAATTTGCACAGAAGTAAATATCTTCTTTTTGACTGTTCACTCGGACCAACATGTTGTACAAAAACCAGACCTCAGCGTTTGCAACACGGAAGCTATAACTATAAAGTGGATCCAACACTGACTGGTGCGACAAGCCCTATGACACGATGAGCACCTACTGAGATATTTGGGACGATTTCCAGGAACAACAAACGCCCCTTTACGAGAACAAATTTAACATGTATTTCTTTTTATTTGTAGATTTATTTGTCAATGTTGGTACGTAGTGAAGTGGCAGTGTTGATGATGAGGATTGTGATGGTGCTTTTCTATCCGTAGTATCGCTCTAACTATAAGCCTGCAGTGTAGGTCCTCTCATTTTTACTTCTAAATGAGAGGCAACACTAAGTAGGCGATATCAAAATTTGTTTGGTTAACAGCTGAGTAATGCGTCCAGTGTATTGCTCGTAGCGCCATTCAAGGACAAGCACAGTGGGTTGATCACCTGCTTGCCGTAGCTCCTGATCCATAGTATTTCCTCGCTCTGTGTTTTTGTCAAAGGTGGTTATTGGGGCATCGACCTCATTCACCATTTAAGACTTGGCATGGAGCTGGGTGCCGACACTGCAAAAGCGGTAAAAGGTATTGGATAACAAAACAAAACAGTATCCCTCCATGCTTCGTAAAATGAAACAGGACAAACGTAAGACCTGTGGAAGCTTTAGATTAAATTAAATTAAAATTGAAATGAGATAATTTATATCGCGTTTATCCAGTCATCACCATGCTCTAAGCGCTTCACAATGCCACATTTATCCCCGGAAAAACATATAATACATCAGACGAGACATGCTGCCTGTTAGGCGCGCATACAATTTTTCGGACAAAGACAACGCCAGGGGGACCTCCGAATTTTACATCCATCTCTGATAGTGATAGGATGAGAAAAATCGTGTAAAGAGTCTTTCCCGAGGACTCAATGTCGGACCAGGTCGGGACTCGACCCCTGGACCCTTCGATCTCAAGGCTGATACGCTGACCACTTGGCTGCCGACGCCACAGTATTAGGCTCCTATGGCCGGCTGGAGTGTACCCCGGTTGCAGTAGCCTGTAGCGTTAAGCAGAAGTCACTCCCTCGATAGGATACTGGTCTATCGCAGATAACTTTCCCACCCAATTCACATGTGTGCGAGTCGATTGATACTCATTTCTACACCTGAGTGAAGTGAGGGAAGTTGTGTAAAATGCCTCTCCGTTCTCAAAGGTCAGGATTCGACCCTAAGATCTCTCAATCTTGAAGTAGACACATTCATTAACCGCTACACCAACTTTGTGTAACATCGAACTGAAGTAAGAGAATAGCTTCTTTCCAAACTTATCAAAAAACAGAAACAAAAGTTGTCAGAAAAAAATAAAAACCCAAACAAACGAAAAAACAAATCAAAAAACCCAAAGGTAGAAGCCAAAACACAATAAACTAATAGTACAATGAAATAAAATAAAACAAACCTTACATTTCTTTATATCATATAATCAACTTTATTTCAAATAAGGTTGCGTAGTAGATTTTCACATTCGATGACAAATCTAGCAAAAGATCAATTTATGTGGAAAAAAAAATTACACCATTATCTTCTTATCAATCATAAAAACAATTCTTCAATCCTAACTAAATTTAAGGCACTGTGGGATATAGAACATAAGCCAAATTTGGTGAATAAAAAAAACAACAATTGGTTTTACAAAGCGAAGCAGTTAGGTCTTTTTTTTAAAGGATTACCGGGGATAGGGGTAGGGGGTGCAGTTCTCAATAATTATTTTTGATACAAATACAAAGCATGTTTCCTCTAATCCCTTATTTCCAACTACTACAAACTACAATTTCAAATCTGAAAAAAACAAAAACAACAACTATAGATTGATATAATAATAATAGGAAGCGCAATTTATCTGCCATAGGGAATGAACAATGCCAATAATATACAATAATGTCGTGACATCTTGGAAAATGAAGAAATACAAATCATTTGTTGTATTTGTACATAAAAAAAAAATAGTCATATAAAATCTTTAATGTTACATTAATTTGTTGATTATTGTGGATTAAAATATTAGTACATGCAAATTAAACAGTCTATGAAAAAAAAAGTAAAAAACAAAAAAAGTGAAAACATCCAATTTCACTAAAGAAATAAAATTATCTGAAAAAAAAAAATTCTTCATACAATCAATAGGAACAGTTTCAGTTATTCTTTTTTGTTTTTTTTTGTATACAGTTACAGGCACTTTACGGTTATAATAATATTACGAGTCATTAATTGTTAGTTTCAAATTCCCACACCAGTTATTGCCCCTAGAGCACCGATTGTTGATGTTTAGATACATGAACTGACAAGACACGCAGTAGGTTTTGATTTCATTCAGTCTCCAAGTCAAAGTTGAAGTTTTTCAATTAAAAAGGAAATTGTAAAAAATACAATAATTGGACAACACAACAAAGAATAATAGTATTGAATGGAAATTTAGGAACCATTTTTAGATAAACTATATCTTCAGTCTTAACACAAAAGAATGCATATTGGAAATGGGATCAAATTGCGGTTTTTGGATTTTCAAACCTCTCCGGGTAAAATTGTTGATTTTTGTTTCCCCTGACTTTATGTGTCCTTGTATTTAGACGTCAGAAATCGTTTGAAAAAACTGATAGGAACGATAAATGAGATCAACAGTGATACAAATAAGGAAAGAAAAAAGACGGAAAAGTTGTAATTTTAACAAAACAAATTTCAGATGATGTTAAAAAAATCCAACAATTAAAATGATTTCCTGCACGACTCAAAGTCGTCGTGATTTATAGAGGATGTTAAATATTATGATCATCTAGCTTTCCATGAAAACTGAAAGCATTTTTTAAAACTGATAGAGTAAGTAGAAGTTTTAGAGAAACAGGCTTATAAATCCTTCTGTTGGAGAGTCTTGGAATATAAATTTGTTATAATTTGTTACCGGTACAGGACTAAATAAAGTCAGTGACAGGGAAACGGGTGATGGATTTTGAAAGAAAAGAAAGCTATGTATAATTATAATGGAACATAATTCACACACAAAAATGAACTGAAGCAATGTATGCGACACGACATCTAACAGGTTAAATGTATGACAAAATAGTAAAAGACTTTAAGGCGTCGTTTGGTCCCGTAGTGGAAATATATTTCTTTTCAAAATGGAATGTAGCACAATCAGTTCCTTCTGAAAAATAAAATTATGATAGAAGTAGACAAAGATGAAAAAAAATCGTAGTCATTTGATGTTACAGACAGATGTTACAGGCATGTATTTTTCTTTTTGGTTGTTTATGTCAAAGTCAAAGACAGTAAAACGCCACATTTCTGGTCATCCAGTGCTAGTGCAAGGAAAGAGCAAAGGTGTTAATCTGAGGTAAAAGATACCAACACGACATACAGAATGTAAAATCCCCCCATACCCTACTACTCTACTGATCAAATCCCAAGTCGTTTGACGAGATAATGACCACGGAATGCATAGGTAGGTGTAGAATTATAATGGAACAGCAATAAACGCCCCCCACCACCCCTCGTTGTATAGGAAATGAAATTAGAAATGGAAAAAAAATAAAAAAAATTGACAACGCAACAACAGATACAAGTATAAAACTGGCCCCTACTACAATTCTATATATATATATATAATAATTGTGTGTTTTTTTGCGATAGAAATATTATGAATAGAAATACAACTAGATTTGAAAATTAAGTACAATTCTGATAGCAGTGCAGCAGTAACAACAAGGCAGGAAAAAAACATTACAGTATAAGTAACAGTGATTTGATTTATACACATGGAAAAGGCACGAGTCGGGCTATAGTAGTATAGCAACCATCATTATCAGTTTCATAATAATGCCTATTATCATTACAGAACCATAGAAAGACACCATGTATGTAATAAGTCGTTTGATTTGTAATCTATTTGTTATCGTACCACAATTCATTGAGTTTCATATAGAAATAGTAGGCGATTGTCATCAAAATTTTTGATTAACATCTCCTTTGATGGGTACCTCCTACTACTCAGACTAAAATTTTTCAAACGATGTTGTCAGTGGATGTATGTAAGATAAACGTAAGACCGCTATAGAATCTTATCATTCTATTTCTATGGCATGGAAATGAATTTGAAGAAATCAGGAATGACATAATTTTGTATATGCTTGAAGGCATAAAAAATATATCATACAATAATTCGTTGCTTAGTTAACCTGTGTGTTGATCAGGATTGAAATATAATTCAATGCCTTGATCCATGCTAAAACATTATGTTATTTACCTATATATATACAAAAACAATGAAATGGTCTTGTGTTTATTATTACATCTGAGAAGAAAAAATGTATGAGTCATCAAAGGGAACAAATATGACGTTTAGAATTACAATCTAATTATTAGAGTTATGTAAATTCTTATACGACACATGCATCCAGTGAAGCAGTGAGAATAATATAAGTTTTAAAAACATGTCATTTCGTTTTATTTTCAAAACTTCAAAAAGAACATAGAAATTAATTAAAACCTTGCCAGAAAAATATAACACTAACACCCACAATGAAATTAATTGTTATTCTTTGTTTTCAAACTTCAAAAAGAACAGTTTTTTAACGCCTAAATTAATTAAAACCTTGCCAGAAAAATATAAAAGAACACCCACAATGACATTTATTGTTATTCATTTGTGGACAAACAGTAAAAAAGAGATTAAGTACATCAGGTAGGACAGAATTCCCTGGATTAAAATAATTCCACTATAGGTCCCATACATAATAATAATATGACTTGTGCTAGTTGCGAGTTAATTCCTTTATTCAACCTTTTTTTCTCTCTCCACTCAATTCTCATATTCATACACAATCAGTTCAGATAGATATCTTACAATTCAAATATTTCATAGGTATTACACAGTATTAAACACAAATGAACATGACATGACGACTGACTATAAAATGATTTTAAAAAAAGATCACTCTCTATGAAGTGCAAGGCAAATTATAGTAAGGCGAAAATATTTTTGACCAAATCCACAACCAATCAAGTTTATACAAAGGAAAATCATTTCTGATTTAAGTGACAATGCACAAAACGCTAAAAACTTCAAATCAAATATCTTTTTCAATTTCGAAAGGGATGTCCAAAAACTACATCTGTCATCATCGTTCAAGATTATATATTTTGGTTGACTTCAGCTCAGAATTTAATCTATCAAAGAAAAACATGATAAGCCAAATACATAACTTGCTTGTAGGAATTGGAAAGTTTTATTTATTTAAGTTCTCATTCTGACTTAATTCCAATACTTTTTGATTATTCAAAATTCATAAATAGACACCAAAATGATAAACAGAGAACTAAACCAAATGACAATTATTAAAGAAAAAGATGTAACCATACGTGAAGAAATTAAAATACAGAAATTACAGGATATTCAATTCCACAGATAGGAATGCAAATGTTTGTATTGATAACAAATTGTTTGGTTTTAAAAAATAGATGGAAAGGAATGGTGTTGAAAAACACTTGGAATTTACTTTCAAGAGAATCAAAGACTAAACTAGTTGAAGATAATAATGATTGAGATATTACATCTATATGGAATGGACTTAGAAAACAGACATACCTAGCAATCATACGGCAATCGCACTCAACACGATAGTAGACAGATGAAAGATTTATAAAATAAGAGGCATCTTTGCGCTGTTTTGTGTTTCTGTATAATATATATGTGTCACATATCAAAAGAAAAGTAATCACAAGTTTAATATATATATTCATTCGAGTCATTTTTAAATCAAATTCTAATAAATACGACATTATTATCATTATCATCACATTACATTATCATGTGACATGATAACCTTTCTTTTGTTCATAACAGCGCGAAAAGAATTAAATAATGAGAAAATTTTGCTGAACTAGTTCTAGTTGCATACGTCCATTGAAGCAAACCATTATTCAAATTATTCCTTTCATTAAATCAAATTGATTAATGAATATAGACGTCTAGTCACCGCAAGCAAATCATCATCATTATGGAGAAATATGATAATAAAATGACAAACCGATTTCAGTCGTGAACCTGACAAACAGCTATAGTTGAACTTAGATAAAATCAGGAATCATATCCATTCAATTCATACAATTTCAGTCTGTTTGGTTGGTACATCAATCTACGACATTAAATCATCTATTTGGGTGCTTTTTTATGACTTTATGTCAACGAAATTCAAATACAAAAATCAAACCTGTATCCATCCATCTTCTTCCTTTTCCAGTTGCGGCGACATCAGTGCAAACATTGGAGGGTTGGCTCTGTACCAATGATCTTCCATACATAGACTGATCCGCCCTGACAGACATTATAGGCCAAAACACTCGATCACAAACGCGTTATTGTTTGTTTGTTTTAGAGTTTTACGGCTCTTCGACCTCCAAGATTCATATCAGCGCCCAACACAAGGGTTAAACGATACAGTGATTTTAAATAGCTCGGTGTGTATGTTTTTATTACGCTAAAAATGCCCGAGAGAGTTTTCTGAACTGATTTATTTGAGTGTATGTCTGGGAGCTGTGAAGATAAGCAGCGTTCGCAAAGGTGGAAATAACCTGATCTTATACTGTCAACCGAGATGAGACATTACATACAAAAAGAGTCTTATATCCCTCCGGCGATTAACACATACTCAACTCTGAACAAAAATAATTGGATGTAAAGTCCATGAATCTAATATTATTTTATACTAAACAGTTAATATGCTACAATAATAAAATTGTTTAACAAATAACTAGAAACCCTACCAAAAAAAAAAGGATTTGTAGAGAATAAAACTCGGCGACAAAGTTTTAAAAATGACTTTGCAAATGAAATACAAGATAAGTACGCAGGCTAAAACCGTTTGTAGCATGGTTGCAGCGATTGTCTATATTTAATTAACCTAAACTTTAACGACCACTGGTCAATTTATTTTATTAGTGAGGATAAACTGAAGGTCAAAACAGCTGATTCCTGACTAAGGCAATCGTAATGTACAATTTTGGTGGAATTATCTTCACACCATTTAAATATTAACGCATCTTTTTGGTGCAATCATTTACACACCAAAATATTAACGCATCTGACGAATAGAATGAACACGTCACGTCCGATTCAACGATATAAATCAAACGAATTCTTTTGATTTCCAACAAATTGCGTCAGTTAACACAAATACGAGAGCCACTCAGAGACAACGATACAAATAGGGTAAACCGAAAAAAATTCGCTTCGTTCTATTTGTTGTGCATTTTTTCTCTCTCCCTTTACTTTCTTTCTTTTGTGCTTATGTTATTTAACTTTAACTTTAATGCTTTCGGTGAGGGCACGTTCCGCAACCCGGCAAACCCTCTCTTTCACTAAGGGTTAGCTAGTTATGTTGTACCTATGTATCTTTCAAACCAAACTAATGAATGAAAATGAAAGATCACTCGTACAGAGCCAACCCTCCAATGAAGACGAGACGTTGTTTAGTTTGGCGCCAGGGCTTCCTTTTCCTTATCGGTGGCGGGCTCTGTGGTGGGCTGGTAGTTGGGCGTGGGTTCGTCCGTGCGTTTGGATCGCTTTGACTTGTACAGGTTCCACAGTTTGTCGACTAAATCTGTGGCGACCAGCTCCGTGGAATTCTTCGACACGACTCGGATGACAAACACGCCGTCATCGCGTAAGTAATCGTCGGCAAATTTCTGGCACAGCTTCTTGTCGAAGCCTGTGTGAAGCTGGTTGTTGATTTTGAGGTACTTCTTGATGTAACTCGCACGGTTGCGTTTGAAGACGATTCGGTACAGCCAACTGTCAGGATGAAAATAAAGATCAGATTATTATTACTATTATCATTATTATTATTATTATTATTTATTTATTTTTTAATCAGAGAGAGAAGTAATGAACAGGGGGTGGTGCAAATGGCGAATCAAAACAAAATCATGTACCGGTAAGCATGTCACATCTCGATGAAAATAGTAATGCGGAAATAAAAACTAAACTACTGGTAATGGCTTTTCAGTCCACTTGGATGGTTAACAAATCTTAAATCAGAGAAAATCTACAGAGGTACACCCCTGGAATCAAGAGATAAGTATTAGACGGTGTTTTGATTGAATTAAAAGAAGAAGAAAAAAAAAAGAAGAAAATAAAACCTCGAATGAATGATAGTAGGATACCAAAACAAATATTAGAATGTAAACAGCAAGGGAAATTACCTAGAGGTAGACCAAAA
>JAULCB010003351.1:0-11948 GCA_032358575.1 Dendronotus rufus | reverse complement strand
TCAGTCAAACCTCTCTTTCTTAAACTGCCAATAGCAAACTACACAACTACACCCTCAACAAAAACAACAACATGGGAGAAAAGAAAACAGACAATCTAACGATTCTGTAGCGATCTCCACCAGATTGAATGACGAGGGAGACAACTGTAGAATTAAATAATCAATAATAATAATATGCTCCACCTCGCATTCAACGAGACCTCGGATCCAACGAGAACAACCAGTCGGTCCCGACGACCTCTTTGTATCTGAGTTTCACTGTAGTATATTTTAAGCAAAAATATGAAAAACATGTGCTGAGAGGAAGGTGGTGGTTAGTAAGGCTGCAATAACTGAGGGTTTTTAACGACTAAAAAACCGGTACATTGTTGATTCCGCTTTTTTGTGTCATATTCCGCTTTTTCAGTCCCACGATTCCGCTTTTGGAATGCTGGGGGTAGGCACCTCTGAGTCTATATTATCCTCATCCTGTTTCCTTCAGGCCCAGTTTTGCCACATTGGAGGCGCCTTGCACCATCTTTCTTCCAAAGCCATGACCCCTCCCATGACTGGGCTGCCAGCCGTCCTGTTCTGGACCGTCAATTTGCTTCTGTTGGTCATGCCCCTCCTGTTTGCCTACTGGTGCCAACGAGATCCCGAGAAGAATGGACGTTCCTACAATTCTCACCTGGCTCAACCTATTGAGGCAGAGATTGTACGCAGCAAAGTCGCGTTGAAGTCTGATTAATTATGGTTTCCCAAGAAAAGGGTTAATGGTGATTGTCGTTAATTAAAACCTGTGCTGTTGTTAGTTTCTCAGGATTTCAACATTCTTGTTTTATTGCACACTGTATACATTGATTTTTTAGAAATATTTAGAAATCTTTGAGAGGCAGCTTCTCTACTGTATTATATTGCAGACCTGTATCTACATTTTAAGCCCATAGACTGATTTCAGACTTTCAAACAATTTTATTCCTTCCTGCTGCTGAAATTGATTTGTATTTGTACCCCTGTGCCTTATACATAAAAACAAAAATAATATATATTTATCTAAATGTTAATCAATCTCATAGATAGATAGATACAATTTTATCAAACATTTTTGGAAAGCCTTTACAAAATGTGACACACTTTGTTTCATATCCTACTCATTCCCTTGCCTTTTAGTTTCTATATATATATCCTCTTTATTTAATTGAAGTGGATGTTGTATGCTGTGATAATTATAAATGTTTCACTCTTCTCTTTGCTTTACATTTAATGCTTACTTTCATCTGTAAAGCACTCGTTTATATCTATACCTGTTTTCAATTTTAAGAACTATTATTTTACTCACCTGCACATTTCTGTTTTATATTTATTAATTTGTTGAAATGGGTTTTTTTAGACCTCAAGACTTTTGATTTTATATTGAACTACAGACTACAGAATTATTTAGTTTTATGTGATTGATTTAATAAATAGGTTGTTTTTTTTTGTGGGGAGGGTTTGCTTTTCGTGTTGCTGATTTGATGTAAGAAATTCTTTTTTTTAGATTGAGTGTCAATGAAATTTTTACAAAATAAAAGGTTGTACAACGAAACACCTTTTATCTGTTGATATATTAATTTTGGATGAACATAAGTTCACATATATATGGTACCATCTTTATTTTCAATTTGAAGCAGTTTTTGGATTATACATTTTTTCTTTATCTGTATGGATGTGTGAGAATCATTTTTTTACCAGCCTAACTTCATTAGATTAGCCTAGAAAAATGTTTAAAATGCAGTGAGATCCCGAGATATGGATCAGTAATTTTAGCTAGACTGCACTCAATGATCTCAATGTCAAGTTTTTATTGGTGGGTTGATCGACTTTTGAGTTCTTATGAACAATAATTGTCATCCATCACTACACCCAGGTGCCACCTTACGCGTAAAAATCTTTCAATGTGCTCTGACAAATCATAATATTTTCTAGATCAAGTGAGTGAAGTTACTTGAAGTAGGGGATCTTGCAAGGCAGACTCTATTATTACAACCCTTTCTTTCTTTCTTGATCAATTTACCTATTTGTACCTTTCGGTGTTAGCTGGCGTAATTGCTGAGAGGCAGGCCTGGGTGAAAAGTCACAACAGTGAGCTATTAAGTATGCGTACATGTAATGTACCTCTACATTTGTGTATGTCATGTACCTATATCAGCTATATAACAGTCACAGCTCTGGTCCCAACAATCCTGTTATGTACCGTTATATATGTGTGTATCTGATCTCTTCTGTAAATCTGGAAGGATTGGAATGGAAGATAAAATTTGCCTTTATTGTCCCAATGGGCTCATTGTCATTTTGGGTTCAACTCCGGATAAAGACAGGAATAACCCGCACGCCAGCCACAGAGCAGCGCTGCAATATGTATAGGCAATTGGAGTCGAGTTTCTTTCCCAAGGGAAAATATGAAGTGCCAAAGCGGGACTCGAACCCATGTTATTAGGGTCTCAGTGCAATGCCTAAACCACTCGGTCACCTCGCCTCCTGAATATGCCATCACTAGATCTACAACACATCGAAAGTTTGTTTTTTTGACAACAATGTCAAGGAATTTGTTTGATTATTTCCACCTACAGAACACAGTAATGGTCAGGGTGTTCAACTCGAGATCGAGGGGTCCTGGGTTCAAATTCTTGTACATAATAATACAATGTACCGATCTTTTGTACGCATATTAATTTTACACAACTTTCCTCACTCCACTCATTTGGAGAATAGAAATAGATACTGACTCGCACATGTGGGTTGGAAAGTAATCTACGATAGACTAGTGTCCTATCCAGAAAGTGGCTTCACTACAAAAACCAGGATACACTCCAACCCTATGAGCCTACACACTACAGTGGGCGCCGGATTCAACGAGGCCAGTTGAAATCTCTGTATGCGACCTTTCGTTATACTACCCGATGTTAGGTATAAATAACGAAAGGTCGCATACAATGAGATCATGTCGTCAGTCCCGACGACCTCGTTGAATCCGACGTCCGACTTCCACTGTACAAGTAAACTTGGCTGTATGAAGGATGGATTTCAAATTAAAACATTTATAAAGAAGAAACAATAATTATGTGTGGATTACAGTAAAAGCTCAATTTATTCTCATTGATGTCTTACACCAGCTCATCAACACATAATTTCAACAGTTCATTCGTAGTGATTTATTGTTATACATCAAGTTATTATTAGCAAACTAAAGAACAGCAATCATTGCAACAATTGTGAATAGTCTGATACGCGTAACTGAAACATAATTCTTTTGAAATTCTTGCAGTATGTAGTTTTGGATATGAGGGGGGAAAAAGATAAAATGTCTACAACATCTTAATTCTTCTTGAACATGCATGAACACAATAATATCAATAATAATAATTAATCCATCCCACTTGTGAACCTGAAACCATTGTGGGATATGACATTGCTCATTGCTTGCTCAGAAGAAGATATAATTCTCAGGGCACTTAAAGATACTCTTCTACAAATGCACGTTTTCATTTGGTCCAAATTCACATCTCAATCTCATATGCTCGAAAAGAACGCATAAGTTTGGCACATTGACAAAGATAATAATATCATTCGTACAAGTAGTACATAGTAATAATAGTAGTAGACAGAAAAGAGGGGAATTTTATCATTAAAATAAAGGCTTAACATTAACTGCCATCTTGAATGACATGACGTGATCAACCTTTTTTTCTATGCACATCAAGTAAATTGTACAAAATGAATGAACCTAAGAGTCATAGCTACCCCCAAGAGGTGAAGTGAAGGCCTTGGGTTTTTATAGCATCTCAGTTTGTCCCAGATTTGTGATTAAACTATCCACGACTACTTCTACTTTTAGCAAAGCCTAAGCATGACACATTAATAATTCCTACTTCAGATGAATTACATAGAAGAATTTGGTTTTGGCATCATAGAAATATTCATCACATTCTCAGTAGAATTTCATAAATTTTCCATTTTCTCACTCACTGAGTGAATTTTTCAATGTTAGGTAAGAAGAATACCATTACCTACAAATTACAAAGCAATCAGTCAAAAGTGATGATATTATATTATCTACTCATTTGGTTGACAGTAGAAGTTTAATCAATTGATGGACCGCCAAGCAAAGGAATGGGTCATGATTTGAAATGTTTACGATATGGAATCAGTGGAGAAATGATAGGTCTTCACGTGTATCATTCCTACAACTACAACTAACAAATACTTTAGCTACACTCAGTTTTTGAACTGCATAGAATACGAATGGAGAAAAAAAGCAAAAATGTTATAACAATAACTTAATGATAATGACATTTCTTTGGTGGTATATTTGCATATCAAATGGTGGTTTGCTCAGGGAAGACTCAACGCAGATATGGCTAGGATCCCGGAAAGTTGCACCCAAAAATGGAAAAGTTGCACCGTATTTACGTGAAAATTTGTCTTCAAGCATTTTTATCAAGAAAAAAGATTACAGTACTACAACAATGTACGTAAAAATTGTTTTAAATACATTTTGCTCAAGAAAATAATAAAAACAGTCGAAGACGGATATATCGGGACCGCGGTAAAATGTCGACATATCAGCGACGACTTTTTATAATCACCGCACAGACTTAGCCATTTGTTGATTAGTCGAAAATCTGACAATTTCATTGGCTGTTATTGGTCCCATTCATGGGATGTCATTGGACAATAATCTCGCATTCCGATTGACTATAATAAGGCCATTTAAATTCAATGTGAAGTTACATTTTTTTTCGTCCCGATTTTGAACAAAAATCCCTTAAAACTTCGTCAAATTCAGCAAAAACGGCAAAAGTTGCATATTTAGTTGCACCAAATGGCAAAAACTGCTGCCGTGAGTTACGATTCGCGGCAGCGATTTTACGGGGTCCCAGATATGGTCTACTTGAAGGTGTTTTTTTACTTTACTAATATTATTCAACATGCAGGCATCATAAAAAAAAAGGTACCCATGAATCCAATAAAGGCACGCATGACCAAAAAAATACATGCAATTTGAGAACAAATGATCATAAAATAAATGATATTGATGCCTCAATTGCAAGCAGTATGAAGCAGCTGCTATGTAATAAATTCAATGTTATTCAATAACTTATCTAATCAATGACACAAAGTAATAGTAATAGAAATATACAAATCAACAAAGTAATTAAAATTAAAGCCTTTATAAATGAAAACACACCATACACAAATATAAATCAATGTGCTTGATATAATATTTTTATGTAAAAAAATCATATCAATATTATTATTATCATCTCATAAAAATAAAAAGAACACAAAAGCAATATAAAAACCATATAATATGTAATGTATGTTATGTATGTATTATGTATTGCGCAATTATTGCAGGATCAAAATCTTTTTTGAGACGTCATGAATTTGATAACGATGGTGAGTGATAGATGGTAGAGGTAGAACAAGTTACTGTGGGAGTGATGATACAGTAGTAGTATACGACATAGTACATCTCAGACTCAGATAGAACGAGCAATTTCAAAATCTGTTTTATTTACTATCAAATAATACTAAAAACACCTCCGATATATAACGAGGTATGAAATAGGCAGCCTTGATTATTATAGCTAGACATTTGTAACTTGCCCAATTGCCTCGATGAAACCATGGTAAATGATTGGGTTTTTTTCGAGTTGCGAGTACATTCGGACTACAGGAACAACTGGCTCCTTAACATGATACACACGTAAATGACAGTCCATAGTCTGATAACTGTACAGTGACCCACATTGACTAGTTAGTAAACAAAGAAGGAGACATCGGGTACAATGATAGAATAACAAGGTTGGGCCTATCTCATTATATCCAAGGGGTGTGTGCTGTGCTGTATTCAGGGGTGTCAATGGCAAATAAAAAAAATAGTCTGAAACATTTCATTCATATCCCAATGAAAATAGCAATGTGGAAATAAAAACTAATGGCTTTTCAGTCCACTTGGATAGTAAAAAAAAAGGTCTGAAATCAGACAATTGGCTAAGATTTACAGGCTTGCATGAACTTTGCGTAAAATAGATTACAGGCCGACAAATAGACCATTAATAATAAAATACTACATGATATGAAATCAAATAGATCAAATGCATGAACTGTTTCAGCTTTGTACCCTCCCCAAAATAAATGAAATACACATTCATCGCTGTAGAGCTGGAATATTCAGTGAACATTGATAAGCTAATTCACCAAACTGGAATGCTGACTTGAAAAATCTGAATAACAAGATATGAATGCATTTATTTAGCAAAACTTATTGAATAACAGAATCTTTCTATTGATGTGAGGAGAGCAATGAAATAAACCTTAAGAAATCAATTTACTGAAGAAAAAGATTCTAAAGAAATACAGCATGAGTATGAGCACTCTTTACTTCAAAGAGATTCCTAAGTTCTCAATGAGAAAAACCAAAGTAGAGTAAAATATATTATGCAGCAGTCCATAGATCTCTAAATGATAATGCCCATGAGGTTTATTGCTGATTGTTATCTTCTTCACACATACAAATTATACACTTGATAAGTTCTAAGAAGGCCAACTCCGACCAAACCCCATAAAAATAGCAATCAAAATGCCATGCGGAACCGTTTTTGTTCTAATAATAAACCCCATTAAAAGGACACGGACGAATTGTTCAAAGACCAATCACTGGATCAACAAAATCATCAATACCATTTCAATAAGTGGCAAACGTTTGAAATAAAAATTTTGCATCATATGATAGCATTGAGATAAAGCGCTTATCCACGGTCTTCACCATTTTCTAAGTACTTCACAATACCACATTTATTGTTCCCGACAGACGACAAACATATAACATATCAGAATCTTAAAATCAAGCCCTGAGATTTCATTTACTGGATTTTAAAAAGCTAATTTACGGTTTAAAATAGATATTTATTACAATTTTCACTTCTAGTACAGCTCTTACTCTTAATGCACTCAATTTTAGTTAGAGTACCTATGACTGTTATCAAAACTAATAAAACTTGCATCGATAAGTAGCTGGCTGAAAACTTGTGCAATAAAATCTGTATCAAAAGTAGTAATAGTTTACTTATTCATCATTTGCACGATGCCAGGACATTCAATTCATATGCAAACAAAAACTTCAGCATTGAGATACAAGCACTTCCACTTAGTCTGAGCAAATACATTTGAATACACTACTCTTGCAGTAGGCGACTAATTAATTATTCTTTGATAAATCAAGCAGTTGTTATGTAGACGAAAAGATTGACGAAGAAGCTTCCTCATTGAAACAATGCCGGAAAACCTTCCACATCTCTCGACTGCTTTTTTACCCACCAGCAATTGAACAATGACTCCTTCCTGCATCTGTCAGCTGGCCTCCCATGACGGGTCATCTCTACGATTGCTGCGACGGCTCATCGCTACGATTGCTGCGACGGCTCATCACTACGATTGCTGCGACGGCTCATTGTTACGATTGCTGCGACGGCTCATCGCTACGATTGCTGCGACCATTTGCATTCCACAGGGTATAACAGGGTGATGTGTTCGGCCCCCTTGAGGGGCACTCGGTGCCGCGTGTAGTAGTCAATCATCTCGGGAATGGTGGTGAACTCCTTGCTATTCTTGCCAAGAATGTACCGCAGGCTTCCGTCCAACTGCACTGACTGCTCTATCTGGACGTGGATGTTCTGTTTAGCACTCCTGGCAGGAAACAAAGATAAATCATTTTAAAAAAAAAAAATTATTAATAACACATCGCCTTGATAATACTTGAGTAAAAGTGTCTCCTTCATTTCCATAGATATTCAACGCCCCCACATTTTATTAAGGACTTACTTGATTGAGAGAGAATACGACTTTCTGTCAGAGCTGATTCGCACCACAAAACTGCCTTCCTTACAAACTCGGAGCATTTGTTCAGCATCATCTCGGGTTATGTTGCCGTGAAACCAGCTGGAAGTAGACAAAAACAATGGAAGGAATAAATAAGGACTGAAAAATATGAATATATGTCATGTGTATAGGTATACTATAGGTATGCGTATGCGGGTGTATTTGTGTATGTAATATGTATATATATAAAATGGTTACAATGTGTTCTTATTTTGTTTTTCCAATTGTGGAGATGACACTTTTGAAACAAAGATGAGTATAAACATGCCAAACCTTTGATTGATCAGTGGAATTGTGGGATCAATCTTTTGACCCATGCTACGTGATTTACTTTTTGCATTGGCTCCGTCAATGCTGTGGTGGCCTGAAAGGAAACAATACAGAAATCTAATTATACCATCGTGTCAATATCTATATATACAATATATGTAAGGATCCACACAAGCTAGTTCCCTGCGATTGTTTAATATTTCACTCTGGTGACCCGTGATCCTCCACTCCTATCTATTCTTTCCTTCATTGATTACTTCTCCCTTTTACCTTTGTTTTTATTTACAGGAAAATCTGTTGTAACGGAAACCTGCTCAAGACGCTTTTTACCCGTCTTAACATGGAAATGGAAAGTTTCTTCTTTTTAACAGTTTTACTTGGATAAGACAGAATTTTAAAATTTATTTTTCGATTTGTTATAATAGTATCATTGATCCTAAACTTCCTTCTTAGTCTTCGACAGGTTGGACTATATTACCTCTCCTAGCTCCATTACCCTTATTTTCAGTCCCATTTTAAATTAAAAGGTCACCCGAACTAAGACAACTTGTTATATATCAATTAGGAGAGAAACTTACGCCCACGTGAAATATAGTTTGCCCTGGCTTCCATTACATCTTTAGAATTGTGGTCCCGAGCATCTGAGATTGAGCGGGCGACTGGTCCCGTCAAGTTGGGCCCTACTTTGATAGGGTTGTCTCCAGCTGCCATGCGCGTACGCATCATCTTTTCCTGTAACTCTTTTTGTTGCCTGTTGCTATCCCACGGCTCTTCGTAGGTAGCAGGTGCCTGCATATTCATTTTACTGAAAGAAGATCAAAATGGGTACCAGGTACCAGGGTTACTTGTCTGAGATAAAACCAATAACAACCCAAAAATTGATGTTAAACTTTGATTGACTTAACAATCAAATTTAACACAGACACACAAAAAGCTCTATACTTTATTACACATTTAACAACTGCTATTTAATAAATAGAAAAACAGTTCTGCCTCAAAAATATGCGCATTTTGCATGAGAATAGTCGGATGAAAAAAAAGCTATATTTTCTAAGGGTTAAAACACTGAGTGTAAACTTACAATGAACAACAATTTGAATCTTAGGGGAAAAGTAGTCCTTTATTCCATGAATTCATTCTTACATGTAAAACATATAGTCTTTTCATGTTGCAAATGAGTAAAATGGTCCTAATGATCTAATACAAATGTCTTTAGATAAAGAGTGTACCGAAAAGAAATCAACATGGAAGAAACACTAACCAACAAACAAAAACTTTAACAACTTTCAACAAAAAGGAATACTTCTCAAATCTACCTCAGTTTTTCTTCCAAAAGTTTATTCTTCAAGTCCCAGGCATCTTCATATGTGTCTGTGGGTGCAGGAGGTAAACTGATGGTGGCAGGGGCAGGGGCTTTGGGTTGAGGCTTTGGAATGCCAGGCTCGTGACTGGTATCCGCCTGAAAGGTAAGGGGAACAATGGCATGCTGGTAACAAATATAGAAGGAACAATTCAGAAAAAATATCAAACTCCTGAATCCAATTCTGTGGATGTTGTTACATTCGAGTCCATTTACAGAATAGCATTTTGAGACTTTCTCATGTCACACATGTAGGATTTCGTTGAGAGTATGTTCTGGTTGTTGAGAAAACAACATATAATGTCGATAAAATATTTACTGAAGATAATAATAGTAATAGTAATCAATTTGGGACATATTGTTGACGTCAATAAGAGAAATGTTGATAAATAAAGAATAGCATTTATATAGCGGTCTTCATCAGGCTCTAAGCGTTTCACAATGTCCAATCAATAAGTAGAAGTGGTCTTGACTGTAGTAAAAACTGAAAACATGGACAGTACATTATGGATAACTCCAAGTGACTGGGACGAGAAAAGATGTTAGGGTTTTATGTAATTCAAGTTATTATGTTTGTGCAAAGAATAAAGAGAAGTCAAATCGTGCTTGAGCTATCCACGACGATGTAATGTATATCCTCAATACACAACCTATTTTTTACCTTTGGTCTTGGCATATCATCCTCAGCATCGTGATAGACTTCTCCCGCATCAGAACCAGTGGACAGGCTGTGGGCTTGGGCAAATTTTAATTTTTCCTCCAGTTTCCTTTGTTGAGTTGGGCTATCCCACGCTTCCTCGTACACCTCTGGTTGTTTAATGAGGGATGACTTCTTCTCTTCCTGCTCCTGTTTCAGCCTCTTCGCCTTCAGGTCCCAGGGCTCTTCGTACAACTCCTCTTGACGAAACAGCGGTGGTTGTGGTGGTGGTTGTGACGGCCCTGTCCTGGAAGAACTTGAAACTTTTGGTGACGGTGACGGATATTTCTGAGCTTGGGTTTGGGTCGGTGTTTGGGTCTGAGTTTTAACTCCTTTACCACTCGTAACATCTTTGCCAGTGGAAAACGAATGTACAGAGGCCCTTTGCACTGGGTACGATAATGGTGAGACATTACTAGGGGGCTGAGACGAGATAAGAGAAGGTTGAGATTTGCGAATTTCTGCCGCAATTTCATACTCGATCTCAACAACTTTTTTAGACGGCCTCCGTCTCTCCGATGGAAACTGGTCCTGAGAAGAGTCCACGCCGACGGCTAACGCCATATTGTAGTCCCCTGGCGTAGGGTCACCGTCGTCATTGTTTTTAGTCACTGAATATCTCGATGAAGTTCTGTTCGCTCCCCGCTGGGGAGATTGAGATTGTTCTTTGAGTTTGCTGAAAGATCTGGGTTTTGGGGAAGGTTTCTTTTGTGGAGGAGGAACGTGGTAGTCTTCAGGAGTTTGCTTGGCCAGTTCATATACATCTCCTTCTTCATTGTCGTCATCAGAATCAGCGTCCTCATCTTTCTTGTTTTTTCCTGAGTTGGATAGATTCCCTGCAAGCAAAGAATCTGAAGAAAAAAATTGCACGCAACAATAGGCATGTTAACTTTACGCATCTCCAAATATTTTATTAAGACTTTTGAGCTTACAAACAAATCTTCAAAATATTCTATTCAAAGACTTTGGAATAATGTATACTGAATTATTTCAAATTATGCTTTGAGTATAAATCACAGCATCTAAATATATACATTATTTCTTTAAAACACAAACTGCTTTGTCAAACTCAAACACAAATTGCAGGAGTTGTAATGTAAAGTACAAAAACGACCAAGTAACTAGAATTGAATATGAGAATCAAACATGACCTGAGATTGCACAAGGTTCTTTCAAAGTTGAATAACATAAAATCTTTTAACACACCCAGATTGTGGCATTCCTCACTAGACCAATTCTATATTAACTGTTTCCATATTTCATTCTTTTTAATAAAATTCAAAATGTCTCACATTTCAATATGACGGTGAGTAAATAAATTCATCTATTTAAACTAACTGAACCCAAAATGGTATATTTCATCATTTATTAATTATATCATTTCGATTTCATCTAACTAAATGTATTCCACCCTGATTATTTTGGTTCAGAGAGAATACAATGGCTCGTGAAAACAAGCCCATCCAGTTCCTCTTCCACCAACCCTCTCACAGCCTTGGATGCTGCAGTCATCAACCCTATCCCTCCTTTCATAATAAGGTGTGAGTTTGTGGCATCAGTAGCCTAATGACCAGCGGATTTGTCTAAAGATTGATAAGTCCTGGGATCATATCAAAACCAGGCTCAATAAACCTACGACTTATACTACAGTGGGCGCCGGATTCAACGAGGTCGTCGGGACTGACGACATGATCTCGTTGTATGCGACCTCTCGTTATA
>JAULCB010003239.1:0-11949 GCA_032358575.1 Dendronotus rufus | reverse complement strand
ATTCAAGCCGACGCCTTCGGCGCGGCTTAACTCAAGGCGTTAGGCGCCATGTCGAGCAGTGCAGACCTCAGTTGGGCGTTTCATGGAATGGTCACTTTCTTGCTTGCGCTATCTACAGGGTGCGCAGTTGGTATCTTGCTTTTTTACATAGCCCCCGCTATGGATATCTGGACAGAGCACAGGTCGCTGAACTTCGCTATCGCCAACCAATATGTTCCGTTGGCGCGCGCTTTTGCCATCTTCAGTCTGATATCAATATCCTTACTTATCTGGCGGAGCTGGGTGCGCTACATTGGCCCTTGGTGGCGGTCTGGAAGCGACGCCTAACAGAACATTCAAGCCGAACTCACCGCGGGGTCGGCTTAACTCAGGCGTTAGGCCCCAGGGGAGCACTGTCGTGAGTGGTGAAGACGTCTTGGATCAGATCTACGACTGGCTGTCCCGCAGGCACCCTAATGGGCCGGAGTGGGACAAGGTTGGCTTCCACTGCTTCCGTGACTGCGATCCAATAGTTCGGGCCGTTCTCGCAATGGATGCAGTGGAAGCGGAAGTTTCAAACGGCGCTTGGGGTCAACTTCTCTGGAACACCTACCCGAACTGGCGGGAAGTTCTAACTCTCGCTAAAGCCGGATACGAATCAATGCTAGCTTCCGAGCAGTCCGCGGCCATTGATTCAATGGCGACAAAGTTCTCTGAGTACGAGTCAAAGTGTGCCGAAGCGATGGCGCGAGTGGAACAAACAAGTTTCGAGCAGGAGTTTGGCGAGTTCACATCGATCGGTTACGCCGACGTTGGCTTCAAGCCGCAGTTCGCCTTCTTGGACGAATCTCTCCAGGACAAGCGCTCCCATTGGCTTGCTAAGAATCAGGCCGCGGTCGATCGCGCAACGGCGGCCTAACCAATCATTCAAGCCGACGCCTTCGGCGCGGCTTAACTCAGGCGTTAGGCCTCATGAGAAGTTTCTGGCTAGGGTCGTCTCTGAGTCTCGCGCTAGGCTTTGGCCTGTCGGCGTTGATGTACTTCACCCTCACATCAAGCCAGGCAAAGAATTGTCAGATTAATGGGGTTCCTTGCTCAGACACAGAAGCGCTCAACCTCATCTGGTTCTGCGCCATGCCAGCGTCGGTTTTCCTGTTCATCGTCCTGCTGGGCATTCGGGTCAAACGGCACAGCCCGCGGGTGGCCGCGTGGCTTGTATCCTTGCCGCCGGCTGGCCTACTCATTTACGCTGCTTTCAAGGCATCAACCATGCCGATTGGCGGGTGAGGCCTAACCAATCATTCAAGCCGAACCCACTGCGTGGGTCGGCTTAGCTCAGGCGTGAGACCTCAAAGGGAGTTTCGATGGCGCTCTTAGCCTTCATCCTGCTTGCTGCTGGAACTTCTTCACCCAGTTCGCCCAACGGAGACATTCTGGGCGTAATGCGAAGCGGTGACGGGAGCGAGTGGAAACTTATTGATGCTCCGACAAGACTGGGAGGGGAGTGTGCGGGGCAGAAACGACTCGTTATCCTCTCGCGAGATGGAGAATATGTAGAAGGTTATTGCTGGCGCCTGCTACCAAACACGCAGCTAATCTCTCTTAGCTCTCCGGATCAATCAGTGATGACGGTCCCTGCCTCCTTCTTCGAGGCACAGGTCACAAAACCATGAGTGCGGCCTAACAACTGATCCAACCCGACCGCCGGGGTCAGGAAACGCATAAACCAACCGTCCCGGGCCGGCGCCGGGTTGATCCAAGTGTTAGGCCCCAAAGAGACACTTCCGCATGTTGAGCCTTGATAGTCATCTCTGGAGCGAGCTTCGACATGCCTATGGCATGGCTTCGGATACGCCTGCTCTCTTGCGTAAACTTGACTCGCTCCCGGAATCCACCGGTCAAAGCGAACCATGGTTCTCTTTGTGGAGTTCCCTCGCGCATCAGGGAGATGTTTATTCGGCGTCGTTTGCTGCCGTGCCGCATGTCGTCCGAGCGCTCGCCACCGCTCCCACATTGGTTTCTTCCACATACTTCCAGTTTCCCGCTTGGGTTGAGATCTGCCGGCAGAACCACGGCACGCCCATCCCGCCAGATCTAGAAGAAGCGTACTTCTCCGCCTTGGCGGAGCTACCTGGTCTAGTTGCTGCGGCGGCGTCGCGCCCATGGGACGCAGACTTTTTGGCCTGCGCTCTATCGGCCCTCGCGGCGGCAAAGGGAAGCGGAAAAATTGCTGAGGCAGCGTTGGAGCTGACCCCCGAGACCGCGGGAAACTTCCTGGAGTGGCTCTCGGAGCAGTAGAGTTGTAGGCCAACCAATCATTCAAGCCGACGCCTTCGGCGCGGCTTAACGCAGGAGTTAGGGCTCATGAAGCGCAAAGCGGTTCTTCCTTTTCTCCTGTTGTTGCTCGTGGGCACAGGCCCCGCTCTTGGATGCCGCTTCGGCCCCGGGCCGCGATACGGGGAGGTGTCTGAGTTTCAAGTTCTCGCGGTCAGAGTGACCGGCGTCCATTTGACCAGCTTTGAGAGTGAGGAGCTGCGGAAGAAAGACGCGGACGTAACGAGCGAGGCGTCGGACGATCTCGACACAATCTCTCCAGTTAACTCCACGCCGGAGTTTAGTGTCCACGTGCTAGTCGATCGCGTCCTAAGTGGAGAGAGCGAACCTACTCGTGAGTTCAGCCTGGGTGGGTGCTTCGTCCATATGCCCACACTACGCGAGTCCGGACTGATCCTTGTGGCTCCCGACGGCAAAGCTTTTGGGGTTTGGGAAAGTGAGGGTGATCGCTACACAGAGTGGGTCCGTGAGCTGGGCATAGCCTCGGCTGATGAGCCCTAACCAATCATTCAGGCCGACGCCTTCGGCGCGGCTTGACTCAGGCGTTACTCCCCTAGACATGCATCCCGGCGAGCCACTTCAATACCCGCCGCACTATCCGCCTACCACCCGGTGGAAGCGCTTCTTCATCGGCGTACGAGTGCTGGGCCCGGATCTCTCCTTCTTCAGAGAACTTCGTGCGTCGCAGAGTGCGCGCACGGTGGAGTCTATGTCTGCGTGGGGCGGAGGCGAGAGATTGGCGCTTGCTGCGGCAGTGGGTTCAATCTTTTCCAAGCATTGCAACTGGCCGAGCCCGTACTTCCTGCCGGGAGACATGGCATCGGTCATCGCTGGTGGCTCAACATTCGGTTGGCTCGACGAGACGGATGTTGGCGACGCCATCCAGGCCATTGAGGAGCTCGTTGGAGCCAAGATGCCTCCTGGCTTCTGGGGCGAGGCCGGCTCGGGTACGCTGGGGCACCTGGTGGACCAATTGGCTTCGGCCGCGGGACCTAACCAATCATTCAAGCCCACGCCTTCGGCGCGATTAAACTCAGGCGTTAGGCCACACATGAACGGTCTGAAGCTTTTTGCAGCAATAGAGCTGGTGGCTTTGGCCTCACTGCTGGCTGTAGCTGCAGCAATGGCTGGCTACGGTGCTGCAGATTCGGCACTTCACGCCAATTCGCTACTCAGCCCAAGCTCATCCGCTTGGCTGGGCTTCGCTTATACGACCATGCTTGGCGCGCCGGCAGTAGCAGTCATTGGCGCCCCCACGTACTTCTTCCTGCTGCAGCGCGGCCTTGCCCAATGGCCATATGTACTGTTGGCTGGCGCAGTTCCTGGGCTGGTAGCTTCGGTGGCGTCGGTTTCGCTGGGCCTCTGGGCAATCCTCTGCGGCATCGCGGTCGCGGCACTAACGCACGCCGTATACCGCAAGGTCGGCCCTCACATTCCGATCAAGCCGCAGCCGCTCCGCGGCCCGGCCTAACTCAGGCGGTTAACGCCCAGGGAGAATCTATGCGAAGTCTGGTAGCAGTAATGGCCGCCTTGGCTGCGTTCGGCTGCAGCCCCTCCGTTGTCCACCCCGGCGACGGGTCCGCGGCAGGGCCCGCTCTCCCTGTCCGATCGAATACGCAAGATGCGTCGAGGGCTGCCAAGATGGAGTTCCTACTTGCATCAGCGGCGGCCGATTTTCAGTTGCATCCTCCTGGCGGGGCTAGGCTACGGTTTCAGAACGTGCGCCTGGGGTATTTGGGCACTTCCGCAGGCACACTGAGATACATGCTGTGCGGTACCTTTTCGTCCGATGCGTCCCGCCTAAGCGCTGAGACGACCCCGTTCGTAACAGTCGACTCGCCCGGTGGACCCAACGGATACCAGCAGTTGATCGGGCCAAACAGCATGTGTGCAGATCCTGCTGCAACCTTTGACAGCACGAGTGATTTGTCTTCCGCGCTGCAGGACAGATTCGACTCAATCGCCTCAGCCCGGCGGTGATCCGGCTTGGGCGCTAACGATTCATTCAAGCCGAATCCACTGCGTGGCTCGGCTTAAGCCAGGCGTTAGGACGTAAACGAGCTATGTCGCATAACTCTGAACTTAAAGATCGATGCTTCGAAACGCTAAGAGCGATCGCATCGCTCCCCGCATTAAATGACGAGACATTCGCGGATACTCTCTTCGAGGGCCTCGATATAGATGCGTACTCATTCTTATCGGCCGACGCGCTGGACCAGCTTGCTTCTGCGGGCCTCCTGTCTACGGAGGCTGTAGCTGAGATGGGCGTGCTACGTCGCCAACTCCTGGACAAGATCACGGCTTTGCACGAGGCCGGCGTTTATTCCCCGGCATCCATTCGAGCCGACCCGTTCTGGGCTTCCGCGGCTACAAGGTGCAATGCAATACTTAGCGCGTAAATGCAGGGGGCTGGTGACAGCGGCCTGACCAATTATCCAAGCTGACGCGTTCGGCGCGGCTTAACTCAGGCGTTAGGCGTCATGGGGAGATCCTCAGCTTGAACGATATCAAGATCAGTTGGGCTGGGATGCATGGTGAGGGGATGCGACTTGAGCTGTCCTGCGACATTGAAGGCCAAAGGCAGCATTTCGCAAGCTTCGTCGCAGATGAAGATGACGAGTCGTTGTACTTGGAGTTGGTAGTGTCCGGCCAGCCCGTCCGGGTTTCCGTTTCGCAACTCGAGGCCCTGATCGCAGATGCCAAGAGGGATGTTCACTCTGAGTCCTGGTACGACAAGAATCCGGCGAGCGGTAATGACGCCTAACCAATCATTATGGCGGACGCCTTAGGCGCGGCTTAACCAAGGCGTTGGCCCGCACACAGACCCCGATCTTCCTGACCAAATGCCTATTCCGACTCTCCAGACCGAGCGGCTTCTGCTTCTGCCTCTGAGCGCAGAGTGTGAGGCAATCTACGAGCGCTTCTACACCGACGCAGCGGCGTCGAAAGCCTACGGAGGTCCACTGTCCAGCGCGGCGGCGTGGAACCGACTGGCCAGCGACATCGGTACGTGGCAGCTGACAGGTTTTGGCGTTTGGGTGGTCAAGCGCAGATCCGAGTCCGATCTTGTTGGCGTCTGCGGCTTCTGGCAAGGGAAGGGTTGGCCACGTGAACTTACCTGGTGGCTTCTCCCCGAAGCTCGAGGCCAGGGAATCGCAGCGGAAGCGTCGCGAGCGGCTATCGCCCACGCATACGCGGTCTTCGGATGGAGCACCGTCGAGACGTACATGAACGACTCGAATGAGCCAGCACGCGCACTCGTCATGAAGCTTGGCGGTGTCAAGAAGTGTCGGCAGGCCTTTCCTGATGGTCTGGATCGCGATGTTTTCGTGCTTCCGGCGCCTGGCGCCCTGCCGATGGCGCCCGCCTGGATCGAACGTTAGGCCTTGGAAGGAATATTCGTGGCGACTGCATGCCTTCTGTACCTCGCGCTTTCACTTACACTCCGACGTCGCTGCGCGATGCGGCTTGATTCAGGCGTCAGGCTCACACCAAGACCATGTCCACTCCTGCACAGAAAGATTCATGGGCAGTTTCCCTCCGCCACTTGGCTGCCAGTCGGTTTTACCTGCCGCTAGCAGAGGCCGAAGCCGACTCAGCCTGGTCGGCTGTCGGGCACTACCTGCACCACAATGAGCTTGGCTTGGCGCTTGAGGAGGCAGTTGGGCTAGGCTTGGCCTGCGAGGCTCCCCGGGAGTACTGGACCGAACTTTTACTCGCCGCAGAAAGCATGCAGTACGTGGAGCAGCTGCAGGCAATACGAGCCAGGCTCTAACCAATCATCCAAGCCGAACCCGCCTCGTGGATTGGCTCAACTCAGACGTAAGGCCAGCCGCGTGAAACCCCTGCCATTCTCTGTGCGAAGACGCTTCATCAGCCTGCCTGACGAGGTGACTGATGCGATGTATGACAAGGCCTTCGCAAGAGCGCAGTTTCTTCTGAAATGTGGCTGCCTTGCGGCCGCGTTGATATCTGCGTCGATCTATGTTTTCTTTGAGGCGTCGGCTATCTCCTCGGGCTCTTTCCAGGCCATCGGGGAATTGGTGAGCAAGACGCTCGCCATTGCCGCCTTGACCTTCACTGCACTTGGCCTGTCGTTGAGTCGCTGCGTGCTTGATCTCGCTTCCCGAGGCGTACTCACTTCTTTCGCGGCCTCGCTCGAGCATCGTTGAGTGTTGCCACACGTGATCATTGGGGCCGACACCTACGGCGCGGCCAAACCAGACTTCGGGTCCCGGATGAAACTTCTCTCGGTTGCGATACTTGGCGTGGCGGGGTGTACTTCGGCGTCAGATCCGCCCATCCCCTTGCCTTCGGGGGAGTACGAGTTCGCGCATCGATTCGCCGAGCAGCCGTCCGTTCCGAGCATACGACTCACGGTTCGCATTGATGGAGCGCACGTGGTTGTTGTAAACGAGAAAGCATCGGATCCTTTTCCGGCTGGCGTACTCGATGAAGGCACGCTCATGTGGCACGCTGCGTCAGCACGATGGATCATCGGCCTCGATGAGGCGGATCGATCGCTTCGTGACGTCGGGGGATGCAGCGGCGGGCCCGAAGTGATAGATCTCCAGTACCGGATCTACTGGACGTGCTAGCCCGGGCGAGGCCTGGCTGGATCCTATCCGATGGCTTCGCCGCAGCTCAATCGCCATATAGATGCACGCTTCAGCAAGGCGCAGGCTGACTTCGCTGTGCGGGATTGGGGCGTCAAAAGGACATCCATGCAGCGCGCACTCCTCGCAGCCGTTGTCGCTACCACCCTGGTGGGGTGTAAGTCGGCCGAGTTTGGCTGGTCACCCACCGAGACGGGTTGTGTCGCGCGAGGGCTGTTTGAAGCAATGGAGAACCCCGGCGAACTCCCGAACGGTGACCTCGGCAATACGGACATCCGAATCGGTCGGCTACCCGACACGGGCAACGGCCTCGCCCACCTCATTCACTTCGACAGGCGGTTCGGCGGGCTGGGCCAGGTGCAGGGACCGCCCCAGGTGCGGCTGTCAGTCGGTGATTTCAACCAGCGCACCTGCACGGTCGTGATGGATGAGGCCGACTGCCCGGAAGCGGCGGAGGCGTACCGCAGGCTCGCATCACAGACGCTTCCCCTCGGGTTCCTGTTCGAGGATCCATCGGGGCTTTCGCTCATGCACGGCACCACGTACCACCTGCAAAGCTTTGACGGGAATGGAAACGAAACGAGATGGAGCTACTCCGGCTCGCCGGCCCATCCGTTGCAGGATGAAATCGACCGTACCATCGACGGTCTTTCGCGGTGCCTCGCCCCTGCAGCTGCGGCATTTCGCGCGGGGCCTTCCAGCCAATCCATCAAGCCGGCATCGCCACGCGGCGAGGCTAGGCAAGAGGCAATTGCCCTATGACCACCGGTACGCACACGCAACTATTGGCGGATCTGTTTGCATCCCACGGACTGGAATCCCGAATCGCCCTTCGACTCGCTGACAACGAGAACCCGGCCATCCGGATCTGGCCGTTCGCCGTCAGCCAGGATCGCGCCACGAGGAATCAGTCGCTTTCACGCGCGTCGGATTCCGGCCCATTGGCTGTGCCGCGCGATCACCCGATCACACACGCCTTGGTGTTGCCTTCGACGATCGATGTCTACGATCAGGCAAGACGCATCGTCTTCGATAATCCGGTGTTGATGCGCGGGGAAACGCGGACCCGCGTCTTGATTGAAACAATGGCATTGGCAGACGTCACGGCCCTCTTTCTTGCCTCCCGGGCTGAGTACGTGCTTGCCCTGGCCGTGGCGCTGGATGATGCCTGAGGTTTGTTCGTACCCCCCTTCGGCATCTTGCGCATCTACGGGTAGCGTCGGAAACTAGAAGGCATCCATTTGTTTCGGGAGGAGGCATGGGCGGTTTCAGCATCTGGCACCTGCTTGTGTTCTTCTTTGTCGCGGTTCCGGTGTTCACCTTCATCGCGATCTGGTTGGCTGTTCGCGCGCTGAATCGTTCGGCGGCAGCGGCAGCGTCGAGACGCCCGCTTTCCGGCGGAGGCAACGCGGACGCCATCGAAGGGACGCGGCTCCAAGTGAATGCATTGGCTGGCAGGAGAGATGGAGATGGTTCAGCAGAGCAGTGAATACGTCGTCGGCTGGGGCACGCTCATGCTCATCAACGCCGGATTGGCGCAGAGCAAAGGTCGGGGCGGGCTCAATTGGTTCCTCTTGTCCATCCTGCTCGGCCCCATCGCAACGTTCCTTATTGTCGTGCTCGACCCGGTGGCTCCTTCGCCACCGGGTGACGGGAGCTGACGGATTGCTTGATCCGATCAGCCCATCGCTCGCCTCCAAATTCAGACCTCGGGTTCCCATGCCGATATTTCGCTGCCTGATGCGCGGAGAGAACTTTCCCGGTGTCCTTCTCGGCAAGGTCGATCCCGTCGGTTTCTACGCGACGCGCTACGTGGAGGCGGCGTCCGCCGAGGACGCCGAGCTCGCTGCCCTGGCGTTGCTCAGGGATGACCAGACGCTGAGTGTTCCGGCCCAGGCGCGCACCGAGAACGCCCAGGTCTTCTTCGAAGAGATCGAGGAGCTGTCGACGGGCGACGAGCAGGGCGCAAACGCAGGCTTCACATTCTTTTCAATGGGCACCTAGTCATTGATTGAAGCCGACTCGGTTGGCCCGATGCTTGCGGCGCAGCAAAACCCAAGGCCATGATCACAACTTGCCTATCGGAGGTCCCATGAGGATTGAAGTCGCCACCATCGTGCGAGCGCCGATGGATACGGTCTGGAATGCCTACAGCGACCCCGGAGACATCGTGCAATGGAACGCCGCGTCGGACGATTGGCACACGACCCGGTCGTCGGTTGACCTCCGGCCTGGAGGCCGGTTCAGCTCGAGGATGGAGGCCAAGGACGGCAGTTTTGGCTTCGACTTCGAGGGAACCTATACCGCGGTGTCGCAACACAGCCTCATTGAGTACGACTTCGGAGACCGCAGGGCGCGGGTCGAGTTCAGCGAGCATCCCGAAGGTGTGACCGTCCTTGTCTCGTTTGATGCCGACGACGCGCACTCCGTGGAGCAGCAGCGCGACGGCTGGCAGGCCATCCTGGACCGCTTCAAGCGGCACGTTGAGGCCAAGGGGTAGGTTGGCTGGGTTGCTGGCTTCAAGCCGCTCACCCTGAAATCAGACCAGGGCTTCCCGGTGCTGGCCACGTTCACCGGCCCGGAGAAGGTGGCTCCGTGGGTTCAGCGCGAGCCGGAATTCAAGCATTGTCTCGTGACTGATTTCGGGTGGGCCCTGAAAGCGACGCGACCGCCGTTTGGCATTGCCCTCAACCCTGGCTACAAGTATTCGTTCGTGCTCGCCCCCGCCGAGGTCGAAGCCCTGGCTCGCCAGCTCGGGCTCGCTCCCTGAGCGGACTCTGTCGAAACATCCAACTGCCTGGAGAACGATCATGGGAACGTGGGGACCCGCCGCCTGGGACAACGACTCGGCCGCCGACTGGTTTTCGGACATGTTTGAAACCACGGGGCTCGCCGCGCACGTGGAAGACGCGTTGCGCCTGGATCCCCGCGAAAGCCCGGATGAGATCAGGGCCGCGGCCCATGTGCTGATCGCGTTGGGCCGCACCTATGTGTGGCCGATCGATGACCTGGACCGGCACATCGCCCTGGCCATCGAGAAGCTCGAGGCCGTCAAGGCGATGTTCGCCGAGGACGAGCCGGACTTCGAGACGACGATCGATGACGATCTGGCGGTGCTGAAGTCCCGACTTCGTCCGCCGCGCGGCTGATCATTCCAGCAAGCCCTCATCACCAACGCCGCGTTCCGCGGCCAGCGGGAGGTACCGTCCATGGCTGAAGCCAAGACACAAGCCACGTCTGCCGGCATCTTGGGCTGCGCAAGCCACCGCGACCTCTCGCTCCGCCCCGCGCTGGCCCACGAGATGGCGGCGTCGGAATCGCTGGGCCGGCTGAACATGGCCCGCTATCGGACCTCGCGCGGGATGGCCTGGGACCCCTCGCGATTCGCCGCCAGCTGGGCCGAGTTCGAAAACCTCGCGATCGTGGAGGGGGCCCAGTGCTGCGGGTTCCTACGGCTGTTGCCGGAAGGTGATGCGCTTGCGATCCGGGATCTCCAGGTGGAGCCCGGGCGTCAGGGCTGCGGCATCGGCACCTGGGCCATTTCCCAGGCCAAGGACATCGCCGCGGCGCGCGGCTTTTCGGCGGTGCAGCTGCGCGTCTTTCCCGAGAACCCGGCCCTGGCGCTGTACGGCCGGCTGGGTTTCACCGTGGCGCGCGTCGAGGGTGCGGTGGTGCACATGCGTTGCTACATTCCACCCCAGGATTTCGGGAATACCCTTTGACCATCAGGCCAATCCTCCTTCGACGCACCGACAAGCCCTCCGGGAGCGTCCGATGAGGCTCCGCGACAAGTGGCTCCGTCGGCTTTGGCTGCTGCCGCCCGCGCTGGCGCTGATGTCCATCGCGCTCTACTTCGGCCAGGGCGGGTTCGGCGCTGGCCACGGCCGCTTTGATGCAGTGCTGTTGGCCCTGGGCCTGCCCTGGAGCCTGCTGCCGCTGCCGGACTTCCTGCTGGCGTCGGACCTGGTCTGGTTGACGGTGCTGCCGCTGCTCATCAACTCGGCGCTGGTGGCCTGCGTGACGCTCTGGCTGCGCGGGCGCAAGGCATGACGCTTTGCGGCGACGGGCGCGCCAGCGCCGGCCTACTTTGAAACCTGCGCCACCCAGTCCTCGAGGTTGTAATAGTTGGTGATGCGGGCGATGCGTCCGTCGCGCACGTCGAAGAAGGCGCCGCCGGGCAGCACGTACTTCTGGCCATGGGCGGGCGGCAGGCCGGTGTCGTCGGCCAGGTATTCGCCGTGCACGGTGTATTCGGCCGCGACGCGGGCGCCGCCGAGGTTGGCCAGCACCACGATGTCGCGCAGCTGTTCGCGGTAGCAGCGGTTCATGCGCGCCAGGAACTGCGCGAACGCGGGCTTGCCGGTTTCGCGGGCGCCCTGGTTGATGTCGTGGGCCACGTCGTCGGTGACCAGGGCCAGCATGGCGTCCCAGTCGCCGCGGTTGAAGGCGGCGTAGTAGGCCAGCACCAGTTCGATGGCGCGGTCGGCCGCGCGGTTTCCGTCAATGATCATGGGGTCCTCGGGGGGAGTTGCCAGGGCAGGGCGGCCAGGTCGACGTTGCCGCCCGACAGGATAAGCCCGACGCGGCGCCCCGCGAAGTGCCCCGGGTAGCGCAGCACGGCCGCCAGCACGGTGGCGCAGGACGGCTCGATGATCACCTTCAGGCGCTCCCAGGCCAGGCGCATGGCCGCCAGGGTCTGATCGTCCGACACCAGCAGCACCTGGACGCGGTGGGCCTGCAGCAGTTCGAGGTTGATCGGGCCGATGGTGCCGCGCAGGCCGTCGCAGACGGTGTCGGGCACGAGGTCGGTGACCCGGCGGCCCTGCCGCAGCGATTCGAAGGCGTCGGCGGCACCCTCGGGCTCGGCGCCGAACACCTGCACGCGCGGGTCGTGGCCGCGGGCCGCCAGCGCGGGGCCGCCGCCCCGGCCGCCGCCGCGGCGGCGGCGGCGGAGGCGGCGGCGGCGGCGGAGGACGACGCCGACGCCGCCGCCGCCGCCGCCCCGGCCGCGGCGGCGGCC
>JAULCB010003017.1:0-11952 GCA_032358575.1 Dendronotus rufus | reverse complement strand
CCCCCCCCCCCCCCCCCCCCCCCCCCCCCCCCCCCCCCCCCCCCCCCCCCCCCCCCCCCCCCCCCCCCCCAGAGGGGTATCTAAGTACCATGCAGAACACCCGCAAATAATTTGCGATGCTTTCTACCTTCTACTTCTACTATCAGACTACTATCCAGAAACCAATACTACAAAGGTATGCTGTCCAGTTACCTGGGGCTCCCTACTACAACAAGCCCCATGCCCCATGCCCCATGTATTATAGTTATGGCAAGGCCCCGTCTGGCCATTAGCCAGCCCTGTGTTGGGATGGTTGACGAAAGGACCTAAAGATAGAACAGCTCCAAGGTTGCACCACAAGATGTCAACAGCAAAAGGGAAAGTGTGTATCATGTGTATGTGTGTGTGTGTGTGTGTGGAAAAGGGGGGGGGGGTATATTATGTGCGTCCGTGTACGTGAGTGTGTGTGTAATGCCTTTGTGTGTGTATGTATGTGTGTATATTTGTGTCACACTTAGCAATTCTGTACAGATTCTTCATTTTCTCTTCCTTCCACTATCAACACTTTTCTTTCTTCTTATTTCTTTCTCTTTTTAATGGTCATGCTTGTTCATCGTTCGCACTGGTTTTTGCCATCTCTTATGCAACCATCTCCACACAGGCCTTCTAATAATATCCAAATGGGAGGAGACGGGTCGAACCATGCTACTCTATAGTATTTTTATCATAGTGACGTCGGTAGCCAAAATGGTGTTCGAATCCTGGCTGGGTTCGATGTTGAGTCCTTAGGAAAGAACCTTAAAACACAATTTCCCTCTCTCAACCCAGGTGCAAAAATGGATACCGACTCGTACATTATTATGTCGTGGGTTGGGGAAGTAATCTGTGGCCTATCCTGGAGGTGGCGTCTTTCACTCGTGTCTGCTTCAAACTGTAGAAACCGGGACAAGCTCCGGCCGGCCATAAGAGCCCAAAGGCTATATTACTTACCCTGCTCTGGCGGATGGTACGCTCAGAGCCAGTGATACGTAGAAAGGATAAAGATTAGTAGCGTCTTGAATGAAGTAGTAATAGTTTTATTTTGTTATCTTTTTGTCGTTGTCTTTAACCATTTTCAGTGTCGGCAATAAGATAGTGTCTAGTACTTTTTAACACAAAGGACGGAAGTGACATGCCCACCTCACAAATTATTTACGATAATCATCACGACATGCTCTTAAAAGTAACCCCCTCCACCCACCCAAAGGCCTGTATGAACTCCTCCTCGCTTCATGTCAGTCCACGACACTAGTGGACACGTGTTCAGCCTTCTCTCTTCCCTGGCTATGGATGGGTGCATTGCTCGGCACAGGATCTAAACTGACCTGATGTAAGTGTTTAGTGCGTCTTCAAAATACAGATGACTTCGCTTTAATTGCAACGTACAGTGAGAAGAAAAATGGGCAAAGTTGCGATTGACAAATAATAAAATAATAAATCATAAATAAATAAATACTTAATTTCATCCTCATGAAAATTTGTTTTGCAGAGAAGTGCCCATAGAAAATAACATTCATTTTTATTTAAGAGTATATAACAAGACATAGAATGTGTCTAGAATGAAAGGGATAATTTATAACGGTTTTAAATGTAAACATTTATCACAGTAACACAGAAAATAATTTTGAAAAACTTGTCATCATTCATTTCACTAGTCAAGAGAAGAACCACAAGCAGATGTCTAGTGCTACTCAAGAGAGGATAGTTCTAGCTGTGTCAACAACAACAGCACCACCACCACCCCCAGCAGCCTGTGTGTTGTCGTCCCCCTTGAAAGCAATAGCAGTACCACTGATAACCAGCCCATCCCCACCGTCCTCGTCGCCCCCATCCGTGGTCCTTGAAGAAGTAGACCAGCATGAAGTGCAGGCCCTCATGGAGCAAACAGCCTCCCTTCTCTCCTCCACACCCTCCCCACACACAGCAGAGGCACACAAACAACAGCAGCAGCAACAGCAACTAGCCATACCGCAGCCATATCTGCATTACTTACATATCCAACAGCAATTGTTGCAACAGCAACAACAACAACAGCAGCAGCAACAACAAGAAGACCAGCAGCAACAGAGTAAACAGCTGCTGGCTCTGGTGGCGAGTTCAAAGGTTGGTGGCTCATTTCACTATTGCAACATTATTATTTATTTTTTGTAGACCTTACAATGAAGTATACAATAATGGCTTTAAAGGAAGTCCAAAGTAATTACTTTAATGGCGAGTTTGAGATGGTTAGAAATTGAAGAGGTACTTTTCGTACTATTCATTAAATTTTTCATATTTTTATTGAGTACTCTCATTTTCTCGATGAAAACAATAAACAAAGATTGATTTTTGTTTTGCTTTGATTCTTTGTATCCTCAGCTTGAAAATGGGAAAGATAAAGATTCAGGCATTGTGGAGGGAGGAGGAGGAGGAGGTGAGAGTCCATGTGCAAGCAGAGGAAGAGAACGAGGTGAAGATAAACATGAGGAACGACTAGGCAGAGGAGGAGGAGGAGGAGGACTCATAGACGAAGGCAGCGATGACAGCTTTGATCCGGACGACGGCTCCTATGTGGATGATGATGGATCCGAGTCGTGCAAAGGCAAAGGCAGGATTCGACACTCTGGAGGTAATTAAGAGCTTTTGGTGATTAATATCAGGGCTTTTTGTAATACAAACCATGGCTTTTTGTTTTATAATGATCTAAACAGTTTTAGTTATTGTATTTGCATCAGTTTTCTGAGCGATTAGAACTGTTTGATAAATAATAATTGTATCGTTCGCACCAAGAAATGGTTATGAATTGAGTGAATGGTTTCCATTTTCCAATCCTTTAGGAGGTCGCAATATCAACCAGTACGGGAGAGAGTTTACCAATGGCCGCCCATTACCAGAGCACCTGCGTGTCCAGATTCTCCAACTGGCCTTGCAAGGAATACGGCCGTGTGAGATTAGCCGCCAGCTCCAAGTCTCCCACGGATGTGTCAGCAAAATACTCAATCGGTAACTAGAATACAGTCGTTTCTTCTCCCTGGTTGGTTCCATCCAATCTTTACTTTCAAATTTTGTTTTCTTGTAGATTTGTATCAAATTATAATGGTCTTGAACCTGGAACTGCATTCTCATTGGTCGTGTAGTCAGCGCAATTGTTTCTTGAGTGAGAGTTCAGGGGTTCAAAATTTAAGCTAGGTTAAACTTTAAAGTTTTTTTCTCTCTCTTTTAGTCTTTAAAAAATTGTTTTTTCTATCTAATCTTCTGTTGGAAACAATGCCTATCCTATTTGAAGTATCTAAGATTTTATGTGACTTTTACATTACATTTTAATCGATTTATGAAAAAATAATCAACAATAAAAAAGCGAAAACCAAATTATAGACAGGTTCATCCCTAGTCGAATGTAAAACAAAATCACTGTACCCTTTTACTATATATTTTGACCTTTGACTTTTCTTTATGTTTACATTCTGTGTACCATATTTTTAATTGCAGGTACCGAAAGACAGGTAGCATCAATCCTGGCCAGATAGGGGGCAGCAAACCCAAGGTGACCACTCCAGATGTGGTCAGTACGGTCAAACAGTATAAGATGGACAACCCTCAAATGTTTGCCTGGGAAATACGACAAAAGTATGTCCTGTTTGAAGTCTCCTTTGTCCATAGTAACCTTCATGTGCTTCAATAGTTCCTTTCAACAATTTGCTATAGGATCTGTGATTGATGCAATGATCTGGATTTTAAATCTTCAGTTATTATAGTTGAACTGGATAAGACATATTATAAGCTAGGAATAAAGATAACCAAACTGACAGTAAACTATTTGAGTATAAACTCTTACATGGTTTAGAATTCTGTGCAATACAATGAATTTTGCCTGTAAGTTAGCTAAGACTGCATGTTATATTTCTTGAAATGAACTAGTCAGACAATTCCTGGAAGCAATCTGTGGAGCCTTTAATCACATACAGGGCTGGAGTTATCCCGGTTTCTGTAGCATGAAGTGAAGCGGACAACTAATGAAAGAGAAAGCCCCTGATAGGACTCTAAGTCTATTACAGAATACTTTCCTAACCCACGCATGCACTCGTGGCAACTTGAGACTAGTGCTCTGACCATTTTGTCACCAATGTTGTGCTGTGGTCTCTTATCCTTATTTCATATTACCTTTGTCATGCTATTATTAAAACAACGATATGATTAAAAAAGCGTGATGTTCGCTTATATCATTTATTATGTGAATGACATTGGTATAACCTCCTTTTTTTCTTTCAGGTTGCTTCAAGACAGCATATGCAGTGAAAGAAATATTCCTAGTATTTCATCCATCAACCGAATCATTCGGGACAAAACACTGACTCTCCGAAGCAGAGGCTTGGATGGAGACGGAGATGAGGTAAGGAATTCTGGATCTAGATCTGTACGCTGCAGAGTTGCAAGGTTGGCATAAAGCAGAGATTCTTTATAGATAGGAGCGTCTTTCCCTGAACGTATTCCAAAGCTGGTGCATCGATGGTGTAGTTGTCCATCAAATTGGTCCATCGTTGTATTTTGTTTGAATATTCATTTATCTCTGAGCAATCTATGCACTGTGAATCCTTGTCGTACTGCGTATACAGCTATCAAATTTGCACAGAGTATTTATATGGTATCAATCTACTATCGGATTGGATAACCCAAATATTTTTTTTCTCCATCTCTTGTCCTGTATTTGGTCAGGAAAATGTGCCAAATGGTAATCAAAAACAGATATAAATGACCACCACCTCTGAAAGTATGAGAGAATTCAGAAATCCCTCTAACAGATAGCATACACACTTATTGGCAATACCCATGACAGATTTCAGACAATTCCTGTATGTATGAAAATGCTTATAAAGTGTGTAATTGAGAACAAAAAATTATTTATTGATTTTGGCATTGTGGCAATTTTGACATATAATGGAGAAATCTCTTTTTTTCGTAAAACGTTTATGATGGGACAAAAGAAACTGATTGTCTGATTGTTTTTGTTTCTTTAGGATGACATGGGCTTAGATGCGGAAGCCATGAAGCATTTCATCGCCACCATGCCTCATGTGACCTCTGTGGGCGAATCGGATGGAAGCAGTTGTAACCAGCCGTCGCCGGCCTCTCCAGCTCACTGCGGGCCAAGGTCCAAACCAGACACGCCTATCAGCCACATGCAGGAGGCTACTGGGGACAACACGAGCCAGGCATCAGAAGAGGGCGACGAGAAGAAAGAGACGGCTTCTCCAAAAACACTTGTCAAATCGGAGACGGATATTTCCTCACCTTCCGCAGGTCAACAGCAACAGGAGGTTTTGAATTCTAAAAGTGATGACTGTGATCTATCTAGTCTTGATTTAAGTTTGACTACTCTACAATCCTCTTCTTCCACCAGCTCTTCCTCTTCCTCCTCATCCTCGTCCCCACCCAAGGAATCGGGTAAGGATGAAGTGAATGTGGAGGCAGTCCCCGCTGACAATAATGCTCTGACCATCAACCTCGAGGACAGTGGTAAAAGCGAAGCGGTGCAAACACAATCGGAGGATTCGTCTAGCATTGTGGTGAAGCAGGAATTACTGGCCGATTCTGAGGAGTGTATTTTGGTGTTAAGTCTGGATAGGAAAGACAGCAGTCCAGCCTTCAAGGCCAATCCTCCCACCACATCTCCTAAATCCTCCGAAGACGCCAAGGCAGCCGTTACTACTGCTAAAAGCGATAGCCCTGCAGGGAAGAGGAGCAAACCGGAAACTTCTCGTCTCTCCCTCAACGATGTGATATCCAACTTATCCCAGGGCCTCTCGCCGCACCCTGCTTTGATGAGTGAAATGTCGGCTTCGTCTCTTCTCTCTTCCGTTTCCCATTCCCTCAGCAAATCATTGAAAAATTCACCACCAAATTCCGATATTAAAAATTTTAAATCTGGAAAAGAACCAGAGCACCCACCGAGCACACCCCCCAAGCAAGCCGGCCTGTCTCCCAGGTCTTGGTTCTCTCCTCTTATTCCAGAAGGACTGGCCACCCAAGGGTCTGGCTCTATACCATTGCTTTCTGTCTCACAGGCAGGGACGACTCCTTCACTATCGCTCTCCAGTCACCACCAACTAACTGCTACTACTGCTACTACCAGATCGCTCTCTCCACCGGCTACTACTTCTACTACTACTTGTTCAGTATTGTCCTCATCCTCCTCGCCACTGTTATCTCTAGCCACTCATGTATCCGCCTCATCCTTGCCATCCTCCACCCCAGCCCTACCCAGCCAGACATTAACTCAGTCCTCTTCTTCAACACACAGCCACCAGCAACCTCCTCCTTCTACCAGAAGGCGGGGGAGGAAAGCAGTGGACGCAATGACATCGCTATCATCATCATCTTCATCATCGTCGTCGTCATTGATGCAAGTTTCTTCATCTCCAGCCATCCTGAGCCATACCCCCAGTCATACTCAGACCACTCCCAATCAAGAGTCGGCCTTGTTGCCATTGTCGTCATCCTCCACCACTTCCTCTCCCTGCCTTTCTCTCGCCTCGAATCACAAACATTCCTCGCCAGGAGTAGCTAATCCCACCACCTCGAAACCCCCCACCCCGATAGACATGTTTGGCGGTCTGCCTCTCCCCCTCCTGCCCCCCGTCTACGACTACAATCTGCCGGACCGCGGTCTGACTGCGGCAGCAACTGTCATGGCCAACACCCGATTTCCAAATCCCGTTCTCGGAGCTCAGCCGTTTATGATGAGTTATTTCCCTTTACAACCTCTTTGGGGCGGGGCCATGGCGGCGGCTGCTGCAGCTGCTGCTGCTGCGTCTGCCAACATACCGACCCCTTTGGACCTGTCAGCCCCTAGGAAAGACAGCAAGGTCAAGGCGGAGGCTCCCTCTGAATCTCAAGCCACTAAAGACAGAAAAGACGGTGGAGAAAGTGAAAACAAGACTCTAGTCACGACTGCCAAATCCAGCAGGCACGTTAATAGCGCTAGTCCTGTGGACCTTCAGCACCAACATCAGCAACAGCAGCAGCAGGCTACCCGTAAAGACTCCCCTAAAAGAGGAGCAAAGTCTCAGCACGGCAGGTCTTCCAAAACCCATCACGGCCGTCAAGCTAGTGACAAAACAGGAACCAGAGTGGATAACAAAAACACGGATTGTAAAAGCGATAAAGATTTGATCATTGGTAAAACTGTGGAAGCAACCAACACCAGCGGGGACGTGGCATCTAAAGCATCGACGGGAACCAGTAGTGTGAAACCGAGGTACGAGAAGAATCTGCTTCTGTTCGGGGATCAAGAAATTGAGATCATGTCTGTAGGGAAATTGCGCTGGGTTGTTCGCAATGAAGCCGATCTGTTACGGATTGCCCAAGCCAATTTGAAGGCTAGTCGGGATTGCGATAGCGCTACTATTTTAGTCCTAGAAGCCAATTCTTCCACCGTTCATTCCTCGAGTGGAGAAATGGCCAATCACAGCAGCAGTCGGGATCGGGCGGACTGCTTTGTCTCCAGCTCTGTGAGGCGAGATGAGGGGGATCATGAGGGGGACAACTCTAGCAGTGTCGAGCGAAACGGCCACTATGAAAACCGCTCTTCTAAATTGAAACGAAGGAATGGAAGTCCAGCAGCAGAGGAAGAAGAAGAAGAGGAGGAAGGGGATAGTGCAAACTCGCCATCCCCTAGTAAAATGGCCAGACTGGAGGAAGAGTCTTCAGGGGTTGTGAACTACTCCAGAAAACCACTCGGGCTCAGCAGTGGTTTCAAAGGAGGTGCCGCCTCTTCCTCTAAAGTGCTGAGACCGTCCAATGTTCACTCCCAACACCTCCCTAATTTTCTGATAGACCAGTCTTGTAATACTCGCCCGTCTTCATCCTCCGCGGCATCCACCACCCTCTCCTCCCCCAATTGCATCGTCAGTCCAATCCACGATAAGAGGAGGGAAGACAGCGGTGGTTTGTCGGGCCGTAAGCCGATGGATCCCGTCCTCAGCATCCCCGTCATCCCGTCGTTGGAGATGGCCAAGGCTGCTCACTCCCACAACGGCCGTGGTGGTAGTGGTGGGGAGGTAGGGGGGGTGGCCAGGGGGCCCGAGGATTCCTTCTCCAGGGACTACACGCTGCTCTCCAACATGTTGAAGTCTGCACACTGATGATGGTGGGGCACACACATCTCTCTCTCTCTCCATCTCTTTCTCTCTCATCCAATTGTCTTGCCTCACGTAACCCCTCCCACCTTCAGCTTCTTTGTATGGGTGTACAGAGAATTTTTCTTTATATGAAAATTGAAAAATTATTTTTATTGTCTCATTGAAACTTAGACAAATTCCAAAGAGTTGTGATTTTATTTTATTTTCAAATCATTTGTATTGCTGTCTATAAATCATAAAATATTACTGGCTACATCTTTTTGTTTTCTTTGATGAAAGCCAAAAAGTTACATATGAAAAACTGAACGCTCTTGGTTTGTTTTACTTATTTTTCGTGTTTTTCTTTCTTTGTATGAAAAGATAAAACAAATACGCATTCGTATTATACGTGACTGATAATTCCAAGTTGATATTTATACGACTGTGTCGGAGTGATGATGTTTGTTCATTCATTTTATTTCCAATGGAAAGAGATCTGGATGTATTCGTTTCGTGATTCAAGAAAATTGAATGCATCATCACCCCCCTCTCACCCCCACTCCCCCTTCCCATTTGATGTACGCGGCACAGGCAAGGATTGTCCAGCCAGCAGTCGAATCGGGCCTTCGTGTTTGTGTCTTTTATGACGGCGACGTCTAGGCAAGATGTCCGCCTTGAATGAGTGACTACTAGTCTTTACTTAGTCCTTACAGAAATCCTTCAGAGCTTTAATTTTTATCGTTGTAAGATTTCATTTCGTTTCATATTCATATTCATGCTATTGCTATTGAATCTATGTATCATTATTACATGTTGTATTTACTGTGAAATTCCTGCATGCCTTATCATGCTTGAATTTTTAACTACATAAAAGGAAATAATCATGATGCCATATTTAATGATATTTCGATGTATGTTGTTGTTGTATTACACTGTACCTTCTACTACTAGACTGCATCAATTATTGATGGTTTAGTTATGGAATTCTCTATCTGTCTGTCTGTATACCTACACTAAGTAAGTGTACATTGTGTGAAAGGAGTAGACGGTGTGTAATGGTATCTTCAACAGGACACAAATGTGGTCTGTGGAAGTGGAAAAGTTGACAGACTGGCCTGTCATTTCAATACAAACAGAGTGTGACTGTAGACTACAGATTATGGTGAAGAAAGAGATAGGATAGAAGTTGTTTAGGATAATTGCCATGCGTTGTTACATCCATTTGAATGTACATGCACTCCCATAGTTGGCACTTTGTGCTTTAGTTTTGAAGAGATATAGAAGACAGCCACAGGGAGAAGGGCCGTGGTCATAATTTGGTGTTTAAAGCAGAAATATATTATCCTTTAGTTGATAGAAATAGATACAGAAAAAGATTGTATGTTATCAGTTATTGTAAGCTTTACCAAACAAGTAGTTCTTGAGATGTTTACCCAATGCGGTAAGGGTTGTATGAATAACCACGACACAGTGCCATTTATGAGAGAGATACATGCTTCTTTTTATTCATCATTACGAGGAAATCAGAATTAAAGGTTGTCCTAAAGAAACTAAGGTTTCAGTTTGAGTCTAACTTCTTGCCTTGGTTACACATCGAGTATCCATTGTGTGCTTGGTCCACCGACACCAAAGACTAGTTACCTGTAAGGTTGTTTTTTTACACACATTGTTGAAATGGCTCTCTGTATAATGAACTGTGTGGTTTTTTTTTTAGCCAGTGGAAATGAAAATCAAAAGAAAGTACACAATTTGTTAAAGATGTGACTTAACTTATGTAACGCAGTGCTTACAGTGGTATTACTACCTTGCATGTGATCTGGTTTTGTAAAACGTGTTACTGTAATATATCTAAATATACATGATGCTATATATCTATAAATCTATTAATTTTTTCATCCCAAAGACAATCGATACCAAAGCGTTAATCCAGTTTTCCATGCTGTTCTACGGCTGTGCCAGGAGTGAACTCTGACCTCTTGTTGTTACATCCCGTGTCTGTTGTTATATATCCTGTGTCATGCACGCAGCAGTCATCCTAGCATTATCTTACCAAATGTTCATGCCAAAAATCAAAAACAAAATGAAATCCCTTTGTCCTCTGTGTTCTTTGTGATGCCATGCAGTTTTAAAATGAGAAAAAAAAATGAAAAGCTTTAAACACTCATTGCCTTGTGATTCATTTTCACGATTCAAGGTTTTTGAAAAACTATAAACTATGATATTGATTTGTTGATAAAAGGTCTCTTCTACATTTATTATTTATTGAATTTTACTTTTTAAAGACCGGAATCTTATTTTTTTCATAATGAAAATTGGATTGTAACTATTTCCATTATTTTAGTTTAGAATCATTTGACAACGTACTAGTTTGATGTGTGCATCGGTTATTTTAATTTTTTTCTCCAGTTTCCTGTTTTTATTCAATTAGCAGTAAGTAGCCTTATTAAGACTTGAAAGACTTACAATTCTAACGCATTATTATTGCTATGACCGACGATTATACAAGAGAGAAAATTAACTGAGCATGTAATCAAAACTTTCATCTAATTATTTGTTGGTTAGCTTTTGACTTTTGGTATTTCATCAAAAATAGCAAACCAATAGATATGGTACATCCATACTTTGTGTATACACTTGATAAATTTTCACTTGTTCATGTGCCTGACATTTTCGAAACAATGGATCACTTAATGTACCAATGTAGGTTTCCGAGTTATGCCCTGAAATACTGTGGGTCAATTTGTATTGGGTAGTTCTACTAAAACAAAAATTGCGACAAACGAACAAAGCAATCATGAAATTTTCAGTATATAATCCTCTAAGTCCTCATTGGGACACTCACAACTAGTCCACAACCAGAGTCTGAATCATGTTCATGAGAAGGATGTACATCTTTCCACTTCATATTAGCTGCAATTTTATTACAAATTTGATCAATTGCATCTAAATCGGTTCAGGATGATTGTTCAATCAGAATCATAGTTTATCTCGTCCATCAGCACCAGACACAGGGAAGATGTGACTTGAGCCACCATTGGTACATTAAGTGTTCGGTCAGGCCATAGAACTTATAACTGAAACAAGGGCACTTGATCCTTGTTGAGAGTTTTGTTGTTGTCATTTTGGTGTCTGGAGTAATGCTATTTATTATATCTTACCATTGCCATAAGCTGTAATTATCTGTAGTGAGGGTAATTCTGTTTCACACATGTGTGGTGCTGTCGTAAGGTTTCTTTTGTTTTGGTCAATTCAAGAATAATTGTAGATCACTTCCTTACATTAAGATAAAAGTATCACTTTGTCGTTACCCGTACCCATTATTTGTAGTCAAGTATCGTGTTAGTCCATCTTGCCACAGGGTTTGTCTCTCCATGATTATTACATGTTGTACAATTTAATCCCAACTTTTAATCCATTGTCAACAACCGGAAACAGTTCAGCTGTCTGATAACACTGTTCTTTATTGCAATTGAGTGAGCTTCCACCCAGAATGTGTTCTTTAAAAAATTAAAGAGTAGGATATATACTGAGAGGAATTGGATTGAATTAAAATTTTTGAAGCCAAAAGGTGCATCTAGAAATGACTCTTGGATATTGTATCTTTCGCGTTTGGAGTTAGTGTTAGTAACTCAAAGGTTCTGCAGACTGCAGAAGATGATGCCATCTGTTGACCACTGTTTGAAATCAAACGGTGCGTTTTGTTTTATTTAAAAGGTGCAACTGCACATCTACTATTATTACTTAGCACAGCACATGTATTAATGTATGTATGTATGTATGTATGTATGTATGTATGTATGTATGTATGTATGTATGTATGTATGTATGTATGTATGTA
>JAULCB010002795.1:0-11954 GCA_032358575.1 Dendronotus rufus | reverse complement strand
TCATTCGTACCACGCGCGTTCTAACAACTGAGACTGAGAGAAATTTCACTTCACCATTTTGATTTTGGATAGACTTAGATCGTTTTTTAAGTGGTGTGATTGTGACTAGATAGTTTTAAAATTTTGTGCTGCAACTATTTAAAAATGAAATTCTTGGAACCTAGCGATATTCTGTTGATTCAAGACTTGGATAAAAACGAGAAAAATAAGTGGAGATGGCAGTGGTTGGAGGAGGAAAGTGATGATGGAGTGGCTTTTCGTACATGGTGTCGGAAGATCGATGCTCCTGGCTCGTGTTACTGTGTCGTGTGTAGCCGTACATTAATATATTCTAGTTCTGGGAAGAAAGCTCTTCGATCACACTCAAACGATGATGTCCATAAAAAGGCATTAAAATCTGTGAAGGAATCGTACTCTTTACCTGGTGATAGTTCGGATAAGTTGGGAATTGAAAGAAAATTGAGTGTGACTGAAAGGGTGCAAGATGTGAAAGCCAGAGTAGGGTGTTTCATTGCTGAGAATTGCCTGCCATATTCTATTTCGTCGGATTTGCTTAATCTGTGTAAAAAACTCAGCCAGGATCCTGAAGCCCTCTCAGCTACTTCAATGGCTCGCACAGCTACCACATACACCATGACCCATGGCATAGCTGAGCATATGAAAGCTGAGCTTAGTGACAGTTTGAAGGACCATTTTTTTTCAATCAATGTTGATGAAGCAACAAACAATGCCGGGGATAAAGTTCTCAATGTGTTATGTCAGTACTTTAATGAGAAACAAGGGAAGGTTGTGACAGAATTGCTAGGCAGTAGAATAGTGAATTTGGCTAAGTCGGAAAACATTTTAAATGCTGTAAAAGACATTCTTGTGGAGAGAGGGGTTGATTTTAGTCAGATTCTTTCAGCCACAATGGACAATTGTAGTACCATGAGGGGGGCTAAGTCTGGGTTTGAACAACGACTAAGAGCCATTAATCCCTTTCTGTTGGATGTGAGTGGTGACACTGTTCACATGTTGAGCAATGCTGCAAAATCATTTTTTGATTGTGTAGAAAAATTCTGTTCCATTCAGTCATTAGTTTCTAACATTTTTTACGATGTGGAAGATTCTCCAAAAATTAGATCAATATATCGAGACCTTCAGACCAAACTGTTTGGCAAGTCCTGGAGTATCATGCGTGTGATACCAACCCGCTTTCTACAAATGCTTGTGGTTTGTGATCGAATTAGCCTGTTGTGGGATGCATTAGTACTATTTTACCACAGTTTTTTGTCATCAAGTGAGAAAGGTAAGCATAAAACCAAGATAGATGAAATTCTCAACAAGTGTGATGGTAAAAGTGTCGCAAAATTTTTAACCGAAGTTGTGGCCTCATTAAAGAAACAAAAATCTTCTGCTGGAAGTGAGAGAATGGATAGGATTTTACTTGCCCTTTTCCAACAATATGACCAAACTGTGATCACCCTTCAACTGTATAGAGGGATTTTAAAACAATTCAATCTTTATGCAAAGACATTCCAGTCTGAAAAGCCACAGTGCCACCTTCTCCACACACACATGTTTACCATGATAAAAGACTTTTATGCTCAGTTCATTGCGCCTGAACACATCAATGTAATGGATGCTCATAAACTATTTAGCTTAGAGACATCTGATGTAAAAGTTCAACTCAGAGATAGACAGCTTTGTGTTGGAGAATTTTGTTGCCCTATTCTGAAAGACTTTGTTAGGAACAAAGCCAAAGCGTTTTGGCTTCCCAAGTTCTTCTCTGCTTTGCGGTCTGCTTATGTCAATGCCTCCCAAATGCTAAAGAAAATGCCTTTACTCAACAAGACATTGATTGAATTGTCCGGTCTAGATCCGGGTCTCCAACGCTCCTCAACCACCCCTTGTGCTTTGTTGAAATTAGCAGATCAGATAGGTTGCCCAACGTCATTGCAAAAGAAAAGTTGGGGAGTTTAGACAAAGAAGCAAAAATGTATACAATTGATGATCAAATGACACAGTGTGATGCAGATGAAACAGATCCCAAGTTTCGACTAGATACTGACTGGTGGTGTCACCTATTCCAGTTGAGACAAAGTGGGGAGGCAAAGTATCCACTTCTGACAAGGCTGGTCAAGTCACTGCTTACAATTTTCAGTGGTCCACTTGTGGAGGGTACGTTCAACATCACGGATGACATCCTTGAGAGTGACCAAACCAGGATGACCATTGAGAACTATGAAGGCTATGCAATTATAAAATCACACATGAAAGCCAGCAATGAGACAGCCTCCACAATAAATATCACCCCAGCTTTTAGAAACATGACAGCAACTGCTTATGCTAGAATGCAATGGTCCAAAACACAATCTCAACACATTGAGCATACAACTACAACAGCTGCAAAACACATATCTAATTCATCATCATCTTCATGCTCATACACTCCTGGCACAACTTCAACACAAAAGGCTCCAACTAGTCTTGCCATGTCTTCGTCCACTTCCTCATCCTCTTCCACCACATCCACCCAAATGCTCTCTACTCTGGCTGCACACCCAAAGAAGCAGTCAAGGAAAAGGGGGCTGAGTGATGGGCCCAAGCCTGTGTCCATCACCAAGTTCTTCAAAAAATGTTGAGGGAGTACCTCTGGCACTGTGAGTATTTAAATCCATAATAGTTTTCTATCAGTTAAGTTAATATTATATTTAGGTTTAAAAAAGGCTACATTTAAAAAATGTCATTTTCAACAGTGAAAAGTCAGTTTTAGATCCATACGGCAATAAGGCGCATTTTCAGGTTTGGCAAATCCACAAAATCTGAGTTTCATATGGTTTCAGGGCTTTCAGTCACTGGCACCCATGATCTTCAGATTACTATTTATTTTAATTGATGAGGGCCCTAACTATTACTATTATTATTATTACTGTATACTAAAATTAAAATTTTGAATAAGGAAGGTATGCAATTCCAGAGGTCTATAAATATAATGTAAGCGCCTTGAAGTCTCTGCAAAAAGCGCTATATATAAGAACACTTGTGCTATGTTATGTATTCAAATTCAATCATCTCTCTAAAAAAATCCTTAATCGCTTTCCTCTTCTTCTTCTTCATCCTCCTCCTTGAGATAATGACTGGGAGTTTTTCGGGACGATCCAGCTCTGAATAGATTGGTGTGAAGAGTTTGGGTTTCTGTATCGGATATCAAGGCATCTGGACAGAGTAAAGAAGGAAAGGTTGTTAATACAATCAATCTAAATATCTTCTAATGGATAATGCTTAAAAAGAGAACATTTTAGTATTAGCTGAAATCTTTTCTAAGAGCCTAAAATTTCCAAAACTAAAGAAAAATGTTATCATTCAAAGTGGTCAGTGTTTTTATCTGACTGTGATTGAAAAAAACCAAAACAACTGTTGAAGTGAAATATTGACAAAAATGGCGATATTGATATTACATTTTTATAACTAGCAACAAATTGTTATTTGTATTAGAATTGTTAAACACAAGTGATCACCTGGACAACAAGGGATTGCACAAACCACAAGACAAATGCGACGAGAGTTATATAAAGACAAAAATTGCCTTTAATGTAAAAAAGGGCCCATTGTCATTTTTGGGTTCAATTCCGAATAAACCCTGGAATTACCCGCGAGTAGCACCACAAGATAGGCAACAGGAGTTTCTCGCCAAAGGAAGAATACAGAAGTGCTAAAGTGGGACTCAAACTCGGGTTATTTAGGTCTCAGTGCAATGCCTTAACCATTCAGCCTCCAGGGAGCCTTACCTCGGTTATCCGAGTAATTAGGGGGCCGTAAGCACAGACACAGCCGGCCCTCCACTGCCAGCCGGAGAAGCTTGTTGGCCGCCCTGTAGATATCGGGCCTGGCTGCCTTGGATGTGTAGAAACCTTGTTTGACGGCAAAGGCTGGTGGGAAGAAGGAAGAGATGGAAATCGTATTTAGTATTATTCAGAGTCATATGCAGCCTGATGATATACGTAATATTATAAAACAATGAGGGGTGGGAATGGCAAATCAAAAAATAATCTGAATCATTTCACATCCCAATGAATATAATAATAATAATAATAATAATTCTTATTTTCCATTAAAGGAAATTTTTCATTTGGTCACAATATTTCATTATAGACGTGTTATAGTAATGTGGACACAAAAACTAATGGCTTTTTAGTCAATTGGAGGGTCTTAAAATCTTATATCCCGGAAAGTTGCACCCAAAATTGGAAAAGTTGCACTGTATTTACGCAGTCCCAGATTTATGCATGCCGCAATGCTACACTACTTTTAACAAAACCAACAAACACCAACCTTCGCAAATGTCATTAGCTGTCCACCTGTAATATTCTTCCTCATCGCTGTACTCGCCAAGGTTGGCATGTTCAGGAGGTCGGATCTTGAGAAGGACGGGCAGGTTAATGTGCTCAGCCAAATATTGGACCGACGAGTATGGCTCTTTCACTTGGGCAACAGGAAATATCCCAGCAACCACCTGTATGTGTGGGGAAAACATCAACAGCCATGAAAATAGAAATAACAGTACGGTAGTATATACATGATATATAAATAGGATAGGAGGATATTCTTTATTTGTCCTTAAAAAGGCACATTGTTATGGTGAAGAGCAGCAAACAATAAATGTTGAACAAAAATTATCCAAATTATAAAAAGACATTGGCTTACAATAATTTGACAGCATATATAATAGCAATTATATTGCGCCTTTAAACCTTAAAAATAGGCTCAAAGCGCTTTACAATTTTAAAATACATGATAATTACAAGACTAAAATAATGGACATAAAAGGGGCACAAAAAAAAAAAAGGAGAAAAAAAAAAAAAAAGAAGAACAGAAAAAAAAGAAAAGAAAAGGAGAAAAATAAAAAAAGAAGAACAATAAAACAGAAAGGAAAAAAGAAGGAGAAAAGACCTAAACAAAAAACCCCACAAGAAGACAAGAAAAAAACAAAACAAGAAAACAAGATAAAAATAAAGGATCCCCCCCTGACCTGCAGCGCTTTGGGCACCATGGAGGGAAAGACGAGTCCTGGACAATCACACAGCTGGACATTCGGGGACAGGAAGATGGTCTGGAGGTGCTTGGTGTGGCCGGGGGTTTGCGAGATGGACACCACCTACACCAACACATTCACAGGCAGTCATGGGCAAGGGTTGTAGTCGTCAAGGAGCAGTGGTAGTATGGAAAAATGGAAGTATGGAAATAATAAAACAGATCTTAGAATAGTTCTATCCACTCTTTAAAAAAGTAACCAAAATTAGTCGTGTAGTCCGCTTAAGATTGAGATATAAACTGTAAAACTCCATTATAGTGGGATGGGGCAACATAATGACAGCTGAGTTTATCTTAATAAGCGAATTGCAAAGAAAAAAGTATCAAAAAATAATGTTAAACACAACAACTACTGTAAACTAGTCTACAATTTTTCCCACTCCTTCTATAAGTGTCGCTAGGGGATAATAATACACTATACAATTCAATTGGTGAAATGGAATGATTGCCAAAGAGAGTGAAAAGAAGTACGGGAAGAAAAAATTGTTGACCCGCTAATGCTAAGGATTCAGACCTTTTTTCCCTTCAGCGCATTGAGAACCGAAGACTTGCCAACATTTGGATAGCCTGAGGACATGAAACGGAAAAATATATTTTTTAAAGATCAGTTTTAACAACTATATTACATTGTGCGTTATTGACAATTTTGTGCAATTGTATGGGACGACTAACTAAAATAATAAAATAAAATATGATAGCATTAACGACAACGGTTATCTCTCACGACTCCCCTATTTCCATCCCGGCCTTCGTGGATGAAAGAGGAAATAATAATAATAATAATAATAAAAAGCATTTATAGTGCGTTTTCCATAAAAGTAAACATTCATCTCAAAGCGCATTAAATATTTAGAAATAAAAATTAACAAAGTACAACAGGAACATAATACTATAGAATATCATAAACATACATACACATTTAGGCTACGAGGAGAAAAAGGTGTTACTACTAAGGGAATACAAAAACAAAATCAACAGATGAAGAGAGCGGGTATATATTTTCTTAAATGTTGAGATGACTTACCTATACAACCAATAGTCACCACGCCGTCTTTGAACAAGTCGTTGTTGTGTCCCACTGTGGGGGATGGTGGTTGTGGGGTTGTTGGTAGTGTCTTCTCTTCTTTCTCATCACTGGTTGCTGCATCAACATCATCATCACCACCATCTCCCTTGTTACAACATGGGATGGTGTTGTCTTCTTGCGGCTCTTCACTCCCAGAAGGAATATCATTCCGATGATCCAGAGCGCTGCTTGATGTAGAGTTAGAGTGTTCAGGGAGGGTTGTTCCATTTCCATGGCTATTGTCCAGGGATGAAGGTGAGAACAAGAATCCTTCCTCCTCAAGCTTTTGTCTCCACTCTGACAAATCCACTTAAAATTGAAAAAAAGGAAGAATAGTTTCAGAGTTTACGGTTGATCTGCCTCTCTCCCTCTCTTTCTCTAACTCAAATACACACACTCCCTCACAAACGCATACACAAATGTCTTCACACCAACATATACTCTCTTTTTTTTCTTCTCTTAAAGGCACTCACACACACATTCCTACAGGCAATTTCAAACACATACAAACAAAATGTCGTTTATTTTAGAATTAGAATGTGACTGGTATACATACCTTTATCCTTGACAATATCAAGCACCGCCTGGTAGAGATCTGAGGGACCGAGGCAGCTAGTGGAGGAAACTTTCTTCTTCTTTTGGAAGATGACTGAAATAAATAAAAAAAACACAGCGAAGCCTTTTTATAAATAAATAGAAATAAATTAGAGCATTAATACAAATAAATAAATAATAAAAGATGGCATTTATACAAATAAATAAATAATAAAAGATGGCATTTATACAAATAAATAAATAATAAAAGATAGCATTTATACAAATAAATAAATAATAAAAGATTACATTTATATTAAGTATTTATCCAGTCTTCACCATGCTCTAAGCGCCTCACAATACCACATTTATCCCCAATGGAACATGTATCAACACATCAGACAACACATGTAGCCTGTAAACAGAGGTGTGACACGTATACAATTTTTTGGACAAAGACGACCCTTACTGGTTTTATGGAATAAGGAGATAAGTAAGACACAGGGAAACGAATGAAAAACACATTGTAAGAACGAAGAACACTCTAAAATAGTTTATTAACAGTAAAACTTCTAGGACAGACTAAAGTATGTTTCGCATTACAATGCTATTTTTTCATATTATCCCTTGTACGTGTATGAATACAAAGTTTGTAGTTTATAGTTTTTTAAGAACTAAAGCAAACCTTTGGATGGGTCGAAATCGAGAGGCAAGGCATCTTCTCCTTTTTGGTCACCAGTCAATTCTTTCACAAACGACGAGAAAAAGACGATGGAGACGTCGGGGAATTGTTGCTGCAGGTATCGTTTCCAGGCAATGGCCAACACTGATGGAACAAAGTCGATCTTGTTGAGAACTATGATGACGGGCTTGTGTAGAACCGTTTGTACGTAGTTTACGAGGGACGGGGATATGTGAAGGACCTGGTGATAGGAAGTTATAAAGGAATGGGAAACTGGTGTTAATGAGCTGACTATAATGAATAAACGAGAGAAGACTGGAAACAACTCATCAGAGAAATTGTTATTCTTATATTACTTTGAAAGCCTGCAGTGTAGGTTCTCTCATTTTACATCTACATGAGAGGCAACACTAGGTAGGCGACATACAAATCCAGTGTATTGCTCATATCGCCATTCAAGGACGGGCACAGTGGGCTGATCACCTGCTTGCCGTAGCTCCTGATCCATAGTATTTCCCAGCTCATGTGTTTTGTCAACGGTGGTATTGGGGCATCTACCTCATTCAGCATTTCAGACTTGGCATGGAGTTGGATAACAAAACAAAACTACTTTGAATTATATAATGATTATCATGACCTTTTTAATGATTTTTCCCTGCATAATAATAATAGTAGTAACAATAATAACAATAACGATTTGTATATAAAACGCTTAAATATCATCTTTATAATCTAAATCAGTGTTCCTCAAGACTCACAGGGTATCGTATGTCAGCAATGATGAGAAGGACGTTGGAAATCTCCAACACTCGCCATAGTTGTCTCCAGTTCTCCAGATTCAAGTCAAAGTAACTCAAATCACACGCCCGTGGCTGAGACATCAACTCACTGAGGAAATTCTAAATCGAGAAGCAACGAGAAGAGGTTAATTTTTTCATTATTTATCTTAATTTTTTATTTAGGCTTTCACCAATAATTCAAAATACAACTCAATATATTTAAAGGAAATGAATAAGAATTCAACATAGATTTATAACTATAATTAGAATTAATAGCAAAATTTTGTTGCAGCGAGGCAAGAATAATTTGGGGAAGAGATAGATAAATGATTTAAAAAATGATAAGATAAGATGTACTTTATTGATCCTTGGAGGAAATTATAATGTGTAATGTGTAAGGCTAACAGTTATAATACGCTAATCCCAGGCCTTCACCAAGCGCTTCACAATACCACACGATTTGTCACTGGCAGACAATAAACATATAACACATCAGACACTATGTGCAGCCTGTTAGGCACGTTACAAATTGTCAGACAAAGATTTACTGTTTAAACATGAGTAAAATAAATTCTTTATAATTATAGTTTTCTTTTTTATACCTTTCAGTGTCCAGTATAATGAAAATGTTTCAAAGAGGGGGAAAATATATGGTGCAACAATACATCAACTGGTCAATAGATTAACAAAGTTAAAAATATACCACACCAGTAAGTAAGTCTCGTTAGCAAGTCTATTAAATAAAACTGGAAATACGAAAATTCAAAAACCTGAAAATAGCTTCTTTCTTGTCCGTCGAGTTTTTCCTTTGAGTGGTCATAACCCCATGCCGGTCGCTTTGGGAAGTCAAGGTAGGCATGGGGAGGGTACATGGCTTGTAGACTGCATTCTAACTCAGTCTAAAGGCAGGGGGGATTAAAATGATCATTTATAGGATAAAATAACTAACAGGGGTGTAAATGGCAGTTCAAAATATAATCTGAAACATAATTTCATATCCTGATGAAAATAGCAATGTGGAAACAAAACATATGGCTTTACAGTCCACTTGGATAGTAGAAAAAAAAAGATTTATAAAAAAAAATGATTCCCGCCCTCACCCCACCAAAATCTAAAAAAGAATTCACCTCCTTTTTACGCCTGTAAGGTCTTTGTGCTTCTCTCTTTCTTTTCTCGACCACGTCATCGGGCTCTTTTAAAAAGTGGAGCTGAAAACTAGAGAATGATGTAAATGTTTCAATGATATAGACATAGACGTGACAAAAGCGAATAGAATGTGATACGTTTATTGCGGCGGGTTTTATTTTTCACTCAATTTTACAAGGGGTAAAAAAATATTCAAGCCAAGTTTAGTTCGAGTCAAGGAGTGTAAGATATGAATTTGAAAACAGCATCGACGTCTACTGTTCTAAGAAACCTCCTATGGTATCATAGTCATAGTTTTTATAGATCTGTTATCCTTTCATTAAAAACCTCCACTCAGCTTTAATTTTACACAGCATGAATGGAATAAAGATATATTGATAAAACAATTTTGGAGAAATAAATAGGCATTTGAAATCATTTCTATATAATTTTAAAGGTCCATAAATTTTTATAGAAATGGTACATCTACAGTTGCATCAGACAGACTGAAGATGGTTGGCTTACTGGTTAACAGGTCCATTTGATCTGGATTGTGGTTGTTCATTGATTCTTCGAACATTGAATTCTGTAACTGCACGCTTTGACGGAGCGAGCTTTCCTCGAGCAGTCGTAGCCATAGCCGCTTCCTGTGTCGTCAAGATTTTACTTTCACTATCCGGATTCGGACAACTGTCTTCATTTTCGTCCTCGCACCACGTAGTGATGTATTTCGGGCCATCTGTTTCGGGAAAAGAAAGAAAAGAGAAAAAAATACAATAATTCAATGTTAATGATAATAATGTTAACCCTCAAGATTTTTTAATCTTCATCTTCTTCTTCTTGATCATCATAGCCAAATGGAATCGCCACACTCCGGGATGAAGGCTACCACTTAATGACGCAGGTCTTCCAGGCAGCTTCTGGGCTAAAGGGGTGGGGGTTGTCCATGTCTCAAAACGGAGAGCCTCAAGAAGGTGGGGGAGGGCAAGACTGGAGGACATGGGCACGATCTGTATTATGGCTTGCAGTTCCGCAAGGGCAATGGTCTAGTAACTCTAGTGTATCTACTTCCGGGACTAGTGCAGTTGTGATGTCCCTATAGTGTTTGCCAGGTTTGCCAGATAGGCTTATCCATAAGGTTGTGCTGAAGTAGATTTGTTGTTGTATTTTTGCTTTAGAGAAAAAAGGGGGGTTTCAGGGGGGCTTCCCCCCTGATTAATTAAAATAGTGAGTAAATTGCACACAAATTTGGTGTGGCCTTAAAATATTAAACGTATCTGGCCAAATTTGTTAGGCCTCTGGTTAGATGTAAACACTAGGGACATCACAACTGCATACTTCCTATGAATTCTTCAACTTTTAGTCTTGATTTTACTCTTACCTGGTTATATGAAAATCAATTTTCAACAAACAAAGCTTTATTATGCTTTGTAATCAACCCTACACATCTCATTATTATGCTTGGAAACCAATCTTAGGAGAGTTCTCATCTGTAACTTTGAAGAGAAAGATTTGAGGATGGTAAAGTAAGACGGCTTTAGAACTAAAACGAAAGTAGACAAGACAGCCACAATCAAGCATGACAAATTCAACGACCTTGTTTTCTAGTCCTTGTTTCCTTGAGCTGTTGCTTTTTCTGCTTTCCACTATAGGCAGTCTTTCGAGGCATTTTATAACGTGATGGTTTTTGTTTGATGATTATTACACCATCGAAGTTATCGGAAGTTTATAATACAGCTGTGATGCAAGGCACTGTGCGCCAGTCAAAACAAACCAACCACTTGTGTTGATAATGACCGCAGCAACTATGTAAATACCCGGTGGATACATGATATCATGTTGTCATTTAATTGGTAGCCTAATTCGTTGTGAAATGGGGACTCCTTACCAATTGATTATTATTCACTAAGAATGTTCTACATTTTAATCATATTATCTCTAATGACCAAAAAATCCACAGTAAATTATATTTACATCGGGATGACTATGTTTTCCTTAGTGAAGTAAACATGGCGACAGGCTTAAAAATTCTGACATCAATAACAATAGGAGGCTAGACAATAGTAGTCTTCACCTCTGTTAATGGTTAGGGATGAATGTATCGCCATTGAATATAACAGCCGGGAGAAACTAGAAAACATTTTGTTGTTTATGGGTCTTTTATGTTCGGTTTTTGTTTGTTTGTTCGGGTTTTATTCATGTTGTGAGGACATGAGAAGATGAATTTTTCTTTCAATGTGAACTCGTTTCTTCCAGATGAGATAACTAAGGTGGATAGCCGGTTACAACTGTGTCGACAGAATGGACGTGATAGGTAAGAAAATTGTCTCGTATGAAAGAGTAGGCCTAGAAGAATTAATTTGTTTGGTTCAACATAAAGAACATACAAAACACTAGGACATGTGCTGGAGGGCACTTGATAATTTGCACTCAGTCCAATTTAGTTTGTAAGACTCCTATGCAATATCATCTTGGATTTGAATTCTTGCAACATTTGTTGGGTTTTCTCAGACCACCACGCATATCTTGCCTTGTATATTTGCTTCTTTTCCTACTTTGTGTATGTGTGATGTAGGGTTACACATTATATTTGTGCACAGTTAATATGTTTATATTATGGAAGAGGATAGGTGACAGGTCTGGCACGTATCCTCCAGGATAGGTGACAGGTCTGGCACGTATCCTCCAGGATAGG
>JAULCB010002684.1:0-11959 GCA_032358575.1 Dendronotus rufus | reverse complement strand
ATAATGATAATAATAACAGTAATACATTGATACACAAGCTCTTCGGAAAATTGTAAGAGGAACTAGTTATCTGTACACGTGAACCCTCCAACAAGAGAGAAGAAGAAACTCTTATGAACAGCTACATAGAGATGCTTCTGTAAAAAAGAAGTTACAATACATCGTTATCGATCGATTGGCTGACAGTACTCGCTGAGCAAAGTAATTAAAAAAAATAATGACTGCACAGAGATGAACAAATTATTGAATACAATGTAATGTAAGCTGAGTAGGATTCTCATTGGTCTTAGAGAAAATATTTACAGTAGAAATAGAAGAGAAGACATAAAATTGAACAAGTAGACCCAACTTTAAAAAAGAAGTAAAATTGGTCCACTAAGAATATGGGATATAATTTAATATGATATTATATATATATAACTATAACCATTTCTTGAACACAATGAAAGTTTAACATGGAGAACCAGGTGTGTCAAATTCATTCGATCACAAACATTTGAAAAATGGCTGATAGTATGTAGTGGTGTAGATAGTACCTACAGTAATGGGTAGTAGTAATGATAACCGTAATCACGCTACAGCACATTATTATTATACGACATACAGTGTACGTTAAAAAGAGTTACTAACTGTACAGTACAAAGACGTAAGTAAACGTATCAGGCAGTATCATTTCATAGCGGCAAAGCTTACGTGGCATTATGTATACATAATGAATGGGTATGAAGTATATAATATGGTGTATGTAAAAAAGATGTGCACGTATTTTAATTTTATGAAAGGCAAAGGCACAAGACAACATTAATAAAGCACAGCCTGAATGAGAAGAAGCTTATTGTCCTAAAGTCAGTGGAAGAAGGGGAAGCAAATGCAATTTTTTCAACTTATCCTTTAACTGGGTGAGCAGAGGAGTTACCCAGCCTTGTTTGAATAACTGGCTTAACTCTTTTCATACCAGCGGCCATACATGCAGTGCATTAGCAGTCCATACCTAACCGTAACGTCATATTCTACAGGGTACGGATAGAGTTAATTAGCTACCCATGGTTTATCCAGTGGGGTTTGATTTAATAGAAATAGAAGACAAGATACTTACATAAATACTTACATAATGTCCAAAAGACTTTCTTTAGAAAGCATTATCGATAAGGCATTCGAACAAGCTCTTCGAAAAGCCAATATTGTAAGAGGAGCTAGTTATCTGTAGGTACACATGAATCTTCCAACAAGATAGAGGAAAATCTCTTCATAAAGCATAACTTATAAATTATAAGACATGCAAATAAGAATTGATATTCAACTATTTTTTTCCAAAAGGACATGAGTGAATACGACCAAAGTCTCTCTCACTCTCAGTCATGAAAATTATTTCCATAAGATTAGAATTACATTTAGGACAACCACTAGTGGATGGAGCCTAAATGGGTGAACTGATGGTAGTGGTATAGTTCTGTAAATCAAAAGCTTTAACTTTACTTCAGGGAGTTTGGTGATAAATTATAGTCAAAAAAGATTTTAAACTTGTGGCCCTAGAGCTGTTTTGTAAACGGGAGCCGGCACAATACGTACGAATGAATTTCTTATCATCTATATCTATAAGAATCAATGTCTGTGTTTCTGATTCCACTTTTAGCAAAGCAGACAAAACTGTCAGAAATGAAACTTCGCGTGGCGTAAACGAATTAACCAGCTGTCAAAGTGACGGTGCTAATTTTTTCAATTTCGAAGGAAAGTTTGAAAGAAAAGGACAACGCCATTTTACAACCCCCATTCGAGACGAACGTCCGTTTTTTTAGCACCGATTCGCACTGTGTGCATTGCGGTATCGTATAAATCGGCATTTTTGAGTGCACAATGGTAACCCCGTCACAGGGGACGGCTCCTGCAGCTAGTTATTTATAAACGAACATCCATCTTTCATTCTATGGGTGAAAACTATCACCGTAAATTTAAATAAAGTAGTAGGTATGTAAGGAGGGAACATAATGCGTTTAATATTGTTACTATAGCTAGATAGGTTACTTCTTTTTTGTTGTTATTATACAACTAAAAAAACAATTATTCATTTTGTGTATGGGACTGTCGGTCAGTATCAGGTTTGGAAATCAATCCGGCAAAAACATTCATCTCGTGACCCAAACAGTCAACCAGTCGATCTTGTATTTGATATTTCATGTATGAAGTGATAGAATAAATTATAGTCATGTTGCTTTTTTTTTCAAACATGTCATACAATCGGTATTGAATCGAAACCTTCATTCACATAATAATATATAATCACTCGCCACCATCTCCAGCAGCCTCTAAACTCGTTCGTAACTTGATCAGACCAATAAAAACAACCCTCAAATGATGTGTACCTACCTAATCTTCCTTTCCCCAAAGTTTTATTACTCGTCTCAACATTCTAGCAGTACTAGTATAGATTTGAGGGGGTCGCACCCGACACCCACGAAATTCAAACCATTCACGACATTTCCCTGAAGAAAATAACTGATACTGATACTGATAATAATAATTTCAGTGTTCTTGAGCTCAAAATTGAAATCATTCATCATTACTAGTAGGTACTAGTTACATCATTGTGCCATGCATTGTGATTACAATTTTCTCAGACATCAGTGTTCTTGATCTAGGTTTAAGGTGTATAATCTATGAAAATGTTCAACAGGTCAAAACGTGTTTATACATCAGCAGATGCGTTGGACGTGATTCTGAATACTGACAAGTACGTAGTATATTATCTCTACCTATTCAAATATCCTTTTCCTTCTTATATGATAAGATATATCTTCTTTTCTCATGAAATGTCTAACTTTCTCCTCCAATATCTCTAAATAAATTGACCCCGCCCTATTGTAGATTATTAGAAAATTAGAAAGTACTGATTATAAGAAAAACAAACCTTTTCTTAGATACACTAGTAGTATATAGATAACATTGAATTCAATACAGCATAAAAGAAAGGAATTTAGAAGAGGAACCATTGAAAACTGAATACGGACAGGAAAAGAAATGAGAACGATGGAGCTAAAATACCTACTTGAACTTGTCCAGGTCAGTAATAAGAAAATAACAAGAAAAGTAATTCATAACAACTAAGAAACTACATCTAAGAAAGGCCAAAAACACATCTACAACTGTATGATAAAAATAAAACACACACTCACTAAAGAAGCAACAGAACTGGTAGAAGACAGAAGTAAAAATGAAAATGCTTTTTCAACAATAAAAAGAAAGCATTGCGACTTTTTAAATGGAAATTTCATGATAGTGATTTTGCATTGATATTGATATCATTATTCATAAGGATCTGAGGGAGTAGGGGGTAAGTATGGACGAGTCTCTATTTAATGATTTTATGTAATGTACGTAGTGATATTTCCATCGTAATAATGTAATGTACACGACTTATAGTGCACTCATATTATATCTCAAGTAAACTAGGCTCTAGGTGCATCATAATGATAATAATAATAATAATGTACACTTAGTTACCCTAACATCAATAATCTACTTTCTGATGCTGTGTGTTGTCATGTGTGTTTGTTGTTGCAGCAGTTTTACTATTCCACAAGGTGCACTATTCATTGTGAAGTGATGATGATGATAGGAGTGAGGTGAAGTGACAACCAAGAGACAGAAGTACAAAAAAACCCCAAAGAGAACAGATCACATCTTGCTAGCTTAAACTTAAAATTAAAAGAAAAAATTTGTCGTTTTTGTTTGTTTTTGTTTTTGGTTGTCTTTCCTGATAAACGACCTGCCACTCCGCCCAGTAGTCAATAAATGAATATGAATGAATTAGCAGTCGGCTTTTATTGAATTAGCAGTCGGCTTTTATTGAATTGATGTAACTCAACAAACTACTAGCAATGATGAAATTGGAATAGATATATATATATATATATACATATTGCCTCGTAGTGCACTGAATTCATAGAAAGTTTTATTTAACATACATTAAAAAGCTCTAATAATTCTAAGCAGCGCATTGTAAGTATTATTTTACTACTAGCTAGATTATTCCCTCAGAAAATAAAATTAGTCTAATTAATTATTAGTGATCTAATCTACATGAAAACAAAGAATATGAGATAAAACATAACAAAGGATAACCTGCGTTCAACTCATTGTTTTTACACTGAAAAATAAGTTACTACTGGCCTTATTTTATTTTCCTAAAACTAAAACAACGAAATTCTGGACACAGGACAAATTAGTTTTTTTGCCAAGAGCTGAGTGAGCTATTATCTCCTTTCCAAGTTGGGAGGAGGAGGAGGAGGAGACATTGCTCATGTAAGGACAAGCGGCTGTGTATCATTAGTAAATTTGTCTGAAAACTCGGGATTGATCTGAAAACTCGCGATTGATGTTTGTAAAAACACACCTATATTCCAATCAATCAAGCTCGGGATTGATGCTTGTAAAAAGACACCTATATTTTCCAATCAATTAATCAAGCATACCATTAATTGGTCAAATAAAAAGTAGAAACTGGATATCGTCTACTATTACTATGTCAATGTAACTGTGTGAATTTTCAGAAATTAGATTCTTCATTCGTTACAAATTACATTACAAATCTTTGGAACACCAGTATAATAATAATAATAATATACATCCTCTTCTTTGGACAGTAGTAGTAGTATGGAATTGGTGGAGTATGGTCAATGGTATGATGTGGTTTGGGAATCTCAATAATCAAGTCGTGACTTGTAAATTCTGAAAGTTCTTGACCATGTCCAGCACTTTGGAAGAACGATTGGATGAGCTCACTGAGATGGACGCCGCCTTCTCGATGGTTGGTTTGCTGCTGCTGTTGCTGCTACTGTCTGGCTTCTACACACACGGAAGGAACAGTGAAGGAACGGGAAAGGGGGGAGGGGGAAGGGATGTATTTAATTAATTATTAATTGGTTAAAACTATTTCTGGACTGAAAACTGTAATAATAATTTCAAAATTAGAAAATTAGAGAATTCGTGGCCGAGTTTTGTTGAGTCTGCCTTGTCCACTTATCGTCCTCTGTCTTCAATTTTCCGGAATACTCCGTATGAATATCTTTAATCCCTATCTTTTCCCATTCAGTAATATTTTAAGCACGCCCGGCAGGTTTGCCAAAGATATGAATGGGAAAGAGTATTGATTAAGGCGAAAGATATTCAAGATATATTCATTTAAATTTAAATTCAATTCTTTTTTTGTTTCCCTTCAGTAAAAGTGCCATAGAAATGTTAGCCATTGCTGGCAACAAAATATGCTCTTGCAAGGGAGAAAAAACTTCCATCTTGTGATGATTTCTGTTCATCTCGCTTAATGTTTAATTCCTTACATAATTTACATCTTTACGGTAATTCCAGTTAAAACGGGGCAAAATTTCACTTTATAGCAACGTGACTTCATTACTCGGAGTTGGGGCCGGAGGAGGTCGAGGGAAGAGAAAAGTATCAAATAAAGTGCAATGAGGAGAAGCCATTCACAACACCGTGCCACAGGAAAAGAAAAATACTATCAAACATCTAGCACAGAAAACACAGAATAAAACCCCCCCGAACTTAAGAATAAAACCCCCAATAAAATTAAAGAATGGAGCTATGATAATAAAGCAACCGAGTCCAAACTTGTCAAAAGTCTATGATTATAATAATGTGTAGTTCATCATTAATATTCTGTCTGAGGTAAAACCGATTTCTTTACAGATATATATATATAATAATTTCTATTTCTTCTTTTTTCGTAACACAGTATATATTATGTTATAGTTCAGAGTTGAGTTAGACTTTGTTGGAAATTATTCTTTAAAAAAAAAAACTTTAAAAACTTAAACCTGAATATTATTATGTTTTGAAAGGAAGTTATTCAAATGGTTTCAGGACTTTTGATACATTTGGACTGAGTGCAAATATAAATTAAATGTATCTGTTGTCATTAACTAAAAAAAATTACTGTATCATTATAAAGATATTCAATGTTTACTTAAAATTCAATAATTTAAAAAGATAGATTCCTATATATCATTATATTCCATATATATTATATACCTATTATGTAATAATAGACCCATCTATCCAAATTCAAACATGAAGAATTATAAATTTACGTCATAAAAGTAGAAGAAAAGGTATAGTATAAGGTTTTTTTAAAGTACTAAAAGTTAACCTTTTTAATGATTCTTGTAATGAACATTTCAAATAACCTTCTGGAGGAATCAGTTTATCTTTAAATTTGTTTCATCTTAAATATCTTAGCTTTAAACAAATATCTTTAAATATCCAAAGTGTGATCATTTGGATATCACCCTCACACAAATCAAAATTTCTATGTCTTCTATTTTTCCTTATACAATCCTAATAACTCTTACCTATATTTTGATGTACATAGGGGCCTACATATTATTCACTCCGAAGTAAATTCTGTAGTACTGGCTTTGGGGGACCAAACTAGCACAAATATTATTTGAATTCGCTCACTATTTAACCCTAACCATGACACACAAACCAATGAATGCTTCACCAAGCTAACTTTTTCAATAAATAGCTACAAGGAAAGCAAAAACTCACAGCAAAATAGACACAGAAATAAGAGATGGAAGCAATTTTTGGTAGGAAAGGATGTAAGATTTCATTTCACCGAGTACGAACGTTAAAACTGGATGAATATTTATTTGAAAAATATATGAGTACAGTTTTGAGATGAAAATTAAGTTAAAAAGATAGATTCGCTATTATTATTATTATAGTCCCTAAATAAATACATTTTTTTAAAGGACAGTAAGATTGGGCAAGAATAAGATGGATATAAAATACATTGGGGGATAGTCAGATAAAAAATGAAAGACCAGTCTAAAAATTTAAGAGAAAGAGTTTCAAAAACAATTTTTTAAATTATTAACTAGCTAGATATGAATTCTTATTTCAGTTCATTATAGGTAGTCAAATACTGTGGGTTAAAAAAAATGTAATGTTCCTTTAAAATACTTACAACTTACAGCCTAACATGACGAGATGAAAAGCTAATGAGAGAAGGTTTTATATATAACGCTTTATCAATATCAATGTCTTCAAAACACATTATGGGATAATATAGATTGTTAGATGATCAGACTAATATAAATGTTACTACAGACAGCTACACGAGGTATGTCAGGGGTATGTAACACCAGGAGGGGTAGGGATCATAGTATGTAGTAATAGAGGAAATATCTGGCATGGCTACTTGAAACAAACTAATAATGACAATAATAGGAGAAGGACGGGGGATAGAAAACAGTTCTAACGTTAATTCTTCACTTTAAATTTAAATCTTTGAAAAAGAGAAATTTGCTAAAAGTTGAAAGAAGAAAACGATAAAATCAAAATGCCTTATTATATCGATCGTCTCCGCTTTGTCATGAACCAGAAAGAAATGAGAGAAAACTGAGCGGACTATGTTTCATGATGCAAAAAAAAGGCGGAAAAGGGGGAGGGATTGATTGGAAGTAGATAGAAAGCACCCTGGGGGAATCCAAGGCATGGCTAGATGAAGTGAAAGGATGGAATGACAAGACAAAGATGGAAAAACTATTTTGATGAAGATATCTATATATTTGTCGGCAAATTCTTTTGGTTGATTCTAGACTATTATTAGACTACCTATGGAAGACGGATGCTAACTATTCGGTTTCATCCCATAATAATATGTATCACAAAACTACTACCAATCCTTCTTTAGTTCTTACTTCTCGTTAATTAGTGCTACAGGTTATTAGTCCTTTTTTATTTGCAATCTAATTTTCGATCAGTTTATTGGCTAGTAGCTATTAAACGACTCATATATTTCGATTAAGCATTGGTTCCTTTTTTTGAGCTTCAATTACACTGTAACGACTATTTCAATATAACCGAAGTGTGTGTTATTTCTCTCTCAAAGGTAAGAGTTAGACTTTAACTAAAAAGCTGTGGTAAACTAATTTCTAGGCTAAAAGTATACCTGATTAGTAACAGTAACATAATTAATTTGATTAACTACTTTATAAATAATTGGAATTTTACGCTCATTGATATGATATTTTAAATTATCATATCTCGTCTTATCTATCATCAATATATTTATTATCAATCAGTTTCTATTTTGAAATACCTTCGCCATCTCTGACACTCTTGAGTTTTCTCCAATTTTTTTCACACTCTTAGATCTAAGCTGAGGTGACTGGGATTGGGAGGACAAGGGTGAGGAGGAGGATGAGGAGGAGGAGGGTGGAGGTTTTGTCTCTATGATTTCAATCTTCATGTCCTCCTTCTTCTGCAGGTTGGCTCGCCAGGCGGGTACGCTGGTGACCGGAGTTTCTTTCTCTTTCTTTTTCTCTTCCACTTTTTGCATTGCGGGCGGGGAAGTAACTTTCATCGATGTGGACTTGGTGAGGTTGGAGGAGCGGGTGGAGGAAGTGGAGGGCGGGGGGCGGTAGGGGGTGGTGGAGGTGGTGAAAGAGGCGTGGGCTCTAAGGGGACTCGAGTGTACTTTGGATGAGGGTTTAGACGACGATGAAGATGATGATGATGATGAGGAGGAGGAGGGGGAAGAGGTTGAGGATGACTTTTCATTATTAGAAGTTGGAAGATTGGAAGTGCTAGCAGAGCTGGATATCAGAGGTTTTGCAATGGAAAAGGAGGTTCTCCCAGAGGGAAGATTAGCTTTGGAAACACTGGAGGTTGGGGAGGTTTTGTGGGGGGATTGGGAGGAGGATGAGGAGTGGGAGGAGGAGGAGGAGGAAGCGGGGTTCGGAAAAGCAGAGCTAGTAGAGGAAACAATGGGGTTTGCGCTAGGAGAAGTTGGGGATGTGGCTTTTGTTACCGAAGCCGAGTTTTCGGTGAATGAATTCTCATTTTTGGTAGACGATGAGGAGGAGGAGGAGGCATTCGATTTGATGTTCGGCGACGATGATATGGATGAACTTCCTCCTGTAGGATAAAAAGAAGCTTTGACACTGCCGGGCCGGTTGACGAAAGAATTGGCTGTCGGGTTTGCGGCAGTGACTCCTCCTGATTTGGTAGGAGACGTCTTGATGCTTCCCGATCGCAGATGGCCCAGCCCCCCGACTGGAGGACGATTGGCAGGCGGCGACGAGGACGTCCCGGAAAACATCTTCATTCTGTCTGCCGTGGAGAGAGAGGAAGCCACAGACGCTGAAGAGGAAGAGGCAGAGGAGGCTGCTGAGGAGGGGGAAGGTACCTTAGATTTGGCGTCATCTTGTGAGTTGACACCACCTGTTTTGGTAGTAGTAGTAGTAGTAGTATTGGCGTTGTCCGATTTTCTGATACTACTGTTGTTGAAAGAGGATGTTCTGTCTTTGATGGAGCTGAGCTCTTTGACGTCAATGTCTATACTCTCACGTTTGGTGCTGGATATGTCCACGCTAGGACGTTTACCGCTCGCATTTGAGTTGTAGAATTCCGCTTTATTCTCTTTCTCCGCAGACTCTTTTGCTTTGCTACTTGCGGTGCTGTCTATGCTCCCTCTCTTTTTATCTTGGGAGCTCGTCGTGGTGGTAGAGGAGGAGGAGGAGGAGACATTTTTGGGTTGAGACGACGTCGCTGGTTCTGAGGCTTTTGTCGTATTTGCTGTATTGTCTACGGCTTGTTTTTTGCTACTGTCCTCCACAGACGGGTTTGCTGTTTCAGTCTGGCCCTCACTAGTTGCCTTCCTCTGCTTGGCTCGACTGACCCAAGAAGGCTCCGATGTGTTGGATGATTCGAAATTGTTGAATCGAGTCGTGCCCAATCTCTTGACGCTCGATGTTGCGGGGGTGGTAGTAGTCGGTGTTGCAGTGCTGGCACAAGCAGCGGGAGGAGTACTTGTTACAGAGGAAGTGTTAACAGCTGTGGTGATGGTGGTGGGGTTTGCGTTTCCGTCTTCTGGAGAGTTGTTTGCGCTGTCTTTTGAAGGTGGAATGGTGGTCGAATGACGCTGAGAACTTGCCCTCTGAACTTTAGGGGAGCTTTCATCTTCTGCACCTCCAACGTGCGGCAGAGTTTTGCTACGATTCTGCCGTTTCAGCTTGTAGTTTTCCCGAGGGGACATCGTCACGGTAGAATCGGGGTCAGTCACTTTCAAGGCTGGGGAGGCACTAGCTCCAAAATGGCTGCCGGCCTTGTTGTCTTTGATGCTGGAGTGCGTCTGAGACTTCTTCTCATCCTCCACTTCAAAGTTCACTTTTTTCTCTTTATCCTTCGGCGACATTGGCCTAGCTGTATCTTTGACGCTCTTACCCTCCTGGTAGCCTTTAGGAGGGGACTGCGATAAAATGGACGTCGTACTTTTCACAGCATCCGGGGACTTGGAAGGAGATGTCGGCGAAGGTACGTCCGCAGACGCCGGCGATTTTGCAGTTTCAGGACTTTTCTTGTCACTGGCAGAAACACTGGGCAGGCTTTTCTTGGCATCAAGTTGGTTAATGCTGGCTGCCTCTTCCAAGGAACCACTGTACTTGCTGTTGGTCGTTTTAGCCAAATCTTCTGCCTTTGGTCTTCCAGTAGGAGATTCCTCGTGGAGGCTGGGCAAAGACTTGGATAGGGAGGACTGAGGGGGTGGAGGTGGGGAGGAGGAAAAAGACAAAAGGGTACTCTTACTACATGACACAGGAAACAATTAACCATTAAACATACGTCACAATGTGTGGATTATAAAGAATACACTGTATGTAGCCACACCTAAAGCTACGTGAAAATTGCATTGGTGGTGAACGAGGCTGAACAAGGCTTATCAAATTATGACCAATGTTTAGTGTTCACATTGGGACACTGTTGTGTGTACATTCTAAATGTGACAAGATGACATACAATATAAATGAGTGTGTACCCGATTGTTTTTTTAATGAAACATCAAAGCAATAGTTGACCAGACAAAATAGAAAAACATGACAAATAAAAAAACACTGCACAGAGGAAATTATAAAGAACTTCATTGAATAAAACTTCATGCAATGTATTCAGAAACAAGAGAGCAAAGATTTGTTTTAAACTTTCATTTATGTGGATTTAGACAAGCAAGCGATAACATGACTTGTTAAGTACGCTCCATTTGTCTTTTTATTTTCTTTTTATTTCTGAAGTACAACAAGACATCTTTGTGCAAGTGTTGCTAACAAAAACATACTTTAAAAACAACACAGGAAAACACAAGTATGTTATCAATCTTGTAAAAGAAAAAAAGAAAAACAAATTAGGTTTAAAAAAAAATTCATTAACATGTGTTATGTGTTATGTTATCCTTCGCTTTCACCGCACTCATCAACATACAATGACATAAACGCATTTTTCACAGAAAACTCAAACAGCGAGTGTACAAGTTTCCATATCATGGTACTTTGAGAATCACAGCACAACGTAAAATAAAAGCATTTTCGTCCAATTACCATTTTCATTTTTTAAAATTGTATCTTATTTTCTTTCATGAAAGCATTGCTCATGCTGCACACAATAATTTCCTCTTGAGGATCAATAAAGTATAATAATAAAGTATATTTTATCTTATCTTATCCCATTTTCTATTTTTAAGGCAATGTTGTTAATACGTATCATTTCAATCATGATGTACTTATTATAGATAACTTGAGGAGTATAATAAACAAGAAATTTCTCATTGCCGTCTATTTCCGCGAGAGCCGAAGCGATGTAGGCCCCTACTGATATATAAATTGTTGTATAAAAATAAACAAGAACATTTCTTACTTCTTTCTTTTTCCTCGAGAGCCGACTGGCGCGTCGATAGGTTGGCTTGACGGAGATGCGGTCTTTGGCAGCGTAGCTCTGCAACACCTCCGTACTCTCAATGCTGTTCAAATCTACATCCATGTCGGAACCTGGGAAAGATGTAATGGATACATTGATAGGGTGGGTATTCAATGAGGAGATGTGAAGGGAACACAGAATACGAGGACGGGATGGGAGAGAGAGAGAGAGAGAGGGGGGGGGGGGGGGCGGG